>JACXGJ010007527.1:12215-30311 GCA_016801105.1 Esox niger | reverse complement strand
TGTGTGTGTGTGTGTGTGTGTGTGTGTGTGTGTGTGTGTGTGTGTGTGTGTGCGCACTGTGTGTTGTAGTTGAGTATGCAGTGGAGCAGGCCCACAGTGGTCTTTTCTTTAACCAGGGCCAGTGCTGTCTGGCAGGCTCCAGGGTGTTTGTGGAGGACTCTATCTATGAGGAGTTTGTCCGTCGTAGTGCAGAGAAGGCCCGTAACAAGGTTTTGGGAAACCCTCTGGTTCCAGGAGTTGACCAAGGGCCACAGGTAATGTAACCTGGCATTATGAACATTGGAATAACAGTGATGTCCATAAAGTTAATTTAGCTGTTTGCTACACCAGGGTAATGGGGTTTGTCCCATGGAAACGACTGCATGACAGAAGTTCCCTGGAATGGCAACACAGGGTGATGTTTAATGAAGGACACCCAGGATTAAAGGGGAAGCTCATCATATTTAATGCACTACAATACTTACTAATGAACAGACAATTACTTCCTCTGAATTTGTCTGCTCATAAAATACCGCAAGTTCTAGCCTTCATGGCTAATCTAGAGACCGCCTTCCTCCTTTATTTAAACTGGTATACATTTTACAGAACTGTAGAAAAAAGACGCACTAAGATAATTCCCACAGCCACTGCTTTTGTTTAGCAAGAAGCAAAACAAAAAACAATTGTATACTTACTTATTGGTCTTGTTGATCCTGATCAGATTGTTGCGATCCAACTGCAATTAATAAATCCATTCTTCAATCCATATTTGAATGTTTAGCCAGGATATCATCAGAAGAAATTAGTCAAATTTGGAATATTCCTTTATCCAGCTACTACTGCCTATCAAATCCATAACAGTCCTAGCCTACTCCGGTTCTAACATATATTTTTTAATATCAACCCTTGTGTTTTGGTATGTAAAGTTAGTTATCTATCAAGCAGTACCCAGTCTACCAGGTTTTCAAAATTACCATCTAGGGGAGGGGGAGGGAATAGGGGAGGGGGAGGGACTAGGGGAGGGGGAGGGAGTAGGGGAGGGGGAGGGACAAAATGTGGGGGAGGGACTGGGGGGAAGGGACTAGGGGTGGGAGAGGGGCTAGGCCAAAGCAGAAATACAACTGCACTGGAGTTGTAGGCTGTCAGAAAGAGGAACAAATGTGACACATTTTTATCAAGGTATATGCTGATTAGAGCATTGCACAAAGACATCCAATGGTCCTACCAATTTCCAAAGGCCCTATCAATCAAGGACAACCACAACTAGACACACATTGGCAAAATAATCTATATAAAAAAAACTGTTGTTTTATAGTCTTTTTAGAATATCAATGTCATCCAGAAGCCCCCATACAAAATGAAAGAAAACAGATTAATCTTTCAGAATGTGACCACATTCTGACAACATTCTGCCACATTCTGACATCAACCTTAGCCCTGACCATGACCTTTGCCATAATCAGCGTAGGCAGAAATTGTTGTTTGGCTGAGCATGAGTAAAAGTGGCTGGGCCCAAAAACTTAATACAGCAAATCAGCCAGACCTATTTAGTTTAAATGTGACATAAAATAACAACATTTTATTGACAAAAAATACCATTTAATTATGCAGAGACCATAGGAAGGGCAGCGCAGCAACAACTTACAATACAACCGCTAACAACACGCTGCTTTTCAGAGTACGAAAAGACCAAAGTTATATGAAACAAATAATCAACATGTACATATTAGTTATAGGTATTAGCTACAAATCCTGAGAGGAAAGATGGAATTGAGAGAATGAGATTACAGAAACCAAAGTGCATTATAAAGGTCAGCAATAATACTGTACGGGTAATTGACGTATCCGTCCAACAGCGTAACCACATTGAAATCAAAATATCGGATCCGATATAACCAATTAGACTAGATGTACCTCCTACTGCCGTTTTCTCAGTTTCTGATTTGTAAGATAACAATACAAACAACAAATCAAATGTATCATTTTCTTTGTAAAAAAAAGTGTTAAGCCAACCTGATTGGGTGGGCCAGTACTCAATCTGTCAAGGCACAGGCCCAGCCTGGCCTAGCCTCTGGCCCTAATCCTGGACCAAATCATAACCCTAAAATAAAACAGCCAATTGCCCGGGCAAAATCAGCAAATTTGTTTGAAACAATAACAGACGCTCTTATCGGAAGTGTTTTACACATTTTAGTTAACTGTTATGCTCTGAGAATTTTTTTCTTTTTTTTCCCTTTGCCAGCACAGGATTCAATCTAAGGAAGATTTGGTTACTAGTCAGATGCCATAACCACCAGGCTAACTTCTGTGAATAGCAAACCTACCATTTTGGGATAGATGTGTAAAATTCATTTCAATCACTATTATATCTCAGTCATAATATTGCAAGTATAAATGCAAGAGGTTTTAATGGAGCACATATCGCCACAGACATGACATAGTCAAATTTGGGCTTTTGATAGGCAGGACATTACCACCTTTACATGTGGCCAAAAGTCCCACAATGCGTCCATAGATTCGTTTTTAAAGAATGTTGTGAGGTTTTATAACTACCACATGCAGAATGACAGACTGAGGTGATATGGAGATGAATGACTGTTGGATGTTCTCCCATTGGATGTTCAGATAGATCAGAAGCAGTTTGATAAGATCCTGGAACTGATTGAGAGTGGGAAGAGGGAAGGGGCCACTCTGGAGTGTGGAGGGGGTCCGTGGGACCAGAGGAGCCTTTTTATCCAACCCACTGTCTTCTCCAACGTCACAGACGACATGCGTATTGCTAAAGAAGAGGTAAAGACACACACACACACACAACACAACACACACACACAACAGTATGTGTCTCACACACACTCACATACATCTCACACACGACAGCATGCGCCAGACCAGACACACACACAACACAACACAACACACACACACACAACAGTATGTGTCTCACACACACTCACATACATCTCACACACGACAGCATGCGCCAGACCAGACACACACACACACAACACAACACACACACACACAACAGTATGTGTCTCACACACACTCACATACATCTCACACACGACAGCATGCGCCCTTCTCCCTACCTTCCTCAGATCTTTGGACCGGTGCAGCAGATCATGCGTTTCCATAGCGTTAAGGAGGTTATTCAAAGAGCCAACACCACCCATTATGGCCTTGCAGCTGGAGTCTTCACCAATGACATTGACAAAGCCCTCACCGTGTCCTCGGCACTACAGGCTGGCACCGTATGGTACGCGTTGAAGACCTCCACCAGTTCAGTTACATTTTCAGTCCATCAGAGAACGACTTTTACAAATGCAATACATCATTTTTTTTTGTATGACTTACCGTATTCAACAGGAAACTTTTGTTTATCGGAACAGGTTACAAGTTCATTACTATTTATAGAATATCAAGTTCATCAAAATCTAGGACAGTAATTGTATCATAGGTGTTCATTTCCTTTTTATCACAGGGTGAACTGCTACAATGCCATGAGTTCCCAATGTCCATTTGGAGGGTTTAAAATGTCTGGAAATGGAAGGGAACTGTGAGTAATTTTTCCATTCATATTCAGTACAATAGGTTTTGATGATATCCAAATTCTAATGGACCAAATTTTGTAAACAACAACCCTTAGGTCAGAAATGTCTTTCACTCACTGGGCAGATATTTCACACTAACCGTGCCAGGGGTCATTTTGAAGAGGCCCAAGACCACCTCATTCAAGTGGACTAGAGTGTGGTTATTTGATGCACATCCGGGTGTGATTTAAGCATCCTCACCTTTCCAAATTAACTGGACTAAGGCAGGAAAACACTACAGGGTTTGATTCAATCAGCACAGGCTAGGTGTGAACAATTGCTGAGTTTCATTATTTGTTCTTCCATGTTTCTGGTTTTCAGAGGGGAGTATGCCCTCCAGGAGTATACAGAAGTCAAGGCTGTAACCATTAAAATCTCACAGAAGAATTCTTAAGGCGTGCTGTCCCTTTCCCATGTGGTAGGAGGAAGTTCTCCAAGTTCTCCACCGAAATTCTTAGTGGACAAACAGAATTCTCTGCAATGACTATTGTACGCTGATAGACATGGAGATTTTTGACAGCAAAACAACTCTCACAATGCTCAAGTTGGCTGAAAATGATCATCACCATTAGACATGATAGCACTTCAAAGTCAAATACAGGTTTATTACTGACGAATGCATGCACAGTGGGTCATAGATTGTGTATTGTGCTCCAGTTTGAGTTGGATTGGAATCTTAATTAGTACATTTTATAGATGCATTTACACAGGCAACCCAACGTTGATATTCTTTCAGTATGTGGTCTATGAATCCCATTAGATTAACTCACATCAGATATTTTTATTTGACTGGCTAGGAGACCAATTGGTGAACAAAATGGGATTTATTGGTTCGTTGTGCATATGTTTTCCCCAATTTGTTGTTGTTATAGTTAATGCATAATGACCGTATTTCTGTAAACGCATGTTTGGGTTTATCTCCCATAAGGACGCATATAAAACATGATATATCTAACAGGTATATTCACTAAAATATGTTGTAGCTAACATAGTACTAGTCGTGATAGAAAGAGAAAACAGTCTGTAGATTGAGAACCATTTAATACCCTTCTGATTGATTCAAAGTGTGTATATTTTGTCCAGATTGTTGTTATTGTTAATGTCTAATAACTGTCTATTTAGGTAAATGTGTTTGTTTCTATGTAACCCTTGTAAGTAACCATATAAAAGCTGATATATCGGACAGATGTTCAGTACTATACTTTGTATATCATACATTTTAATTGTTGTAATAGAAAACAAATAATTTAAAAGGACATATTACAAACTATTTACATTTACAAAAGCTTTCACTCTGAAATAAGATCTCTTTTCAGATAGAGATAATCAGTAACCTACATAAAAACATAAATAATTTAGCCAACGCACTTATTCAGGTCAGCTTGTTGTCATGCTAATTTAACTGTAGCAATAAGGGCAAAAATAGCATATGAACATATACATTTTTTTGCTGCTTACAATCTAATGCTCTCTTTGTAAACAGGATGTAGCATGCAGGTTCTTATTTTTTTGAGACATGCACTGCAAAAGGTTTTGCAATACAGAGCAGCCTGATTCATACCATAATGATGGTTTGGACATCCTAGTAACAGGTTTCTCACTCAATTAGCGTCTAGGGGGAGGTGCACCCCTCCCTCTGCCCCGCCCTGGCCCTGGAGGTGGTCCTCTGGCATGTCCAGGCGGACCCCTCGGTCCTGGAGGGCGGGTCACAGCTCCTCTGGGATTTGGTGAAGCCAATGAAACTTCCTTCTGAAGGTTAACCCCCTTCCCATTGGCTGCTGCTCCAGGATGTTTTGCCACCTTGGAAGATTGTCTGCCCTTCTCGATCACATTGTCTGCAAAGGTCAAAGTGAAAACAGAGCGTCTGTGCGTGTGCATCTAACACATTTAGCTCTAGTATCATAATATTCCCACCGGCCATGTTAGGATACTATGCTTTCTTCTGTTATCTTCACCGAAACGGTTCCCAGTGTTTGTTTTAATGCAACAATGGTTGCTGAGTGGATTGGTAGCATGCAGACGCTGGTAGGGACATTAAGTGTGCTGTGTGAACTGACCTGGTGGGGGCTCCTCCACAACAGGAGGAGGGATCAGAGAGCGGTTGGGCAGAAGGTCCTCCAGATACTGCATGGCCAGGTTGGTAGTCTCCTTGTTGTTCCTCCGGTTCTTCTCTTCATCTCTTGCCTAAATACAAGCACAGATTACGCTACATCTAAATGTTACTGCGGTGCATTCACTGAACTCAGGCACTCACGGTTGTTCACAATCAGGAATGTATGTTCACATGTTCATACTCATTTACCATTTGCATCTTCTTCCTCAGTTCCAGGTTAGCATTTTCGTAGTTTTTGGAAGTCACATTGAGATAATAGATGGCCAACCTGACAAGGGACAAGAGAGCATTTGACACATTTGAACATTTTAAAACAGTGTGTGTGTTACTAGGCGCATGTTATTTGATTCAGTGTGTGTACTCACACCATCAGCAGCACTGCTGATAAGATCAGTCCAGGATTAGTTGCGTATCCCACAATATTCCCGATGAAGGTTGGTAGCTCCTCCAAAGTCTCCAAGATGACGTCATACATTTTCTCCCTCCCGCTTGTAGACAATAGATTAGCATGAATGTTTATTTGTGTGTGTGTGTGTGTGTGTGTGTGTGTGTGTGTGTGCATGTGAGTGTGTGTGTGTACATGGTGCTAGGGATACATTGGTGCCCCACATCAGGAGAGGATCAGAGTCATTATTTAAGGAAATGTTCACAGAAACTTAGACAATTGAAAACCACAGGATGTACTGTACATAAACATAGTGGAAATTGTCTATGAACAACTTCTCCATTAACATTTTCTTGATTATTTTGTAGCTTATTTGATTTTACAACAATAAAGTTTATAACGAAGGCCAAAATAATGAACGAAAGACTGGTGCTAGGGTGCAGTTGGAAAATGCAGGTGAGAACATAAATAGGCTAATTTATTGATTACAATAATACAGCTTTTCCTGACATTCCGCTTCTAACGTAACACGAATCTGAATGCCTGACGCCCCAACACATTTCCGTCTGAATGAGACACCTGAAGGGACCACAGTCGAAGGACGGCGGCATGGTCATGATGATGTAGATCACAGGCAGCAGACTGAGGAAGAGGACCAGGAGGAGGAGGCCCATGTAGAAGTTGTTGGATTTGGAGGCCTTGAAGACCCTCTCGTGGGGCACGTTCGTGGCCATGACGGCCCAACACTGGAAGTACATTGAGCTGATGAGACGCAGGATGTTTAACCCTACCAGGCCTGGGGAAAAGAAGGCACCCATCCTAATACAAACAAAGACAGAGGAATCTCTCTTTTTTGTCTGTCAAAACGGTTGTGTGAAAATTTGTTGACCGTTTTATGTGGTGCCTAATTTTTACTCACCAAATCATTCCTTGATTGAATATCAGTCCAAGAACATTGCCACTGATGTCAAACTCCCCGTAAGATGGCTAAAAAAACAATAACAATAAATATTGCAACGCATCATAAATAATGTAAATGTGTATCTGTTGGTCTGTTTTTATCTCCAGCAGTAACAATGAATGTGTAGGATCACTTATCAGGATCACTTATGCCACTTTGTGGTAACCAGCTTTCATGGAACAAACAAAAAATGCAGGCAGGCGTGTATAATGAAGAAAGACAAACAATTCCACGAACAATATGGTGCTGAAGCGAATAGTTTAAAGATCAGGGCTCAACTAAATATATTCCTGTTTCCATATTGTTCAATAATTATTAACCATCTATTACACAATTACTTTCAGTGTCATGAAAGTTAATGATAATGTGTTATCATTCATTAACTAAACCTGGTTACTAAAGCATGTTATTATCATTATATACTGTGATGAAAAGTGTATCAACATTTCTATGGAAACACACACACACACACACACACTTGAACAGTAAACTGTCACATATCTGTTAGGCTTTGATAGCCTAGCACATACAAATCCGGCCTCCAGGTCCCAGCACCAGCAGTAGTTGAGGAAACGCACGATGACCGCTCGCAAGAAGTCACCGATCAGGATGGTTATGAATGTAACTTCAATGTCATTGACGGTTAGCTTCATAAACTCCTGGAGGGAAAGGGGCATCACACACAAAGCCTGTCACACAGCCTCCTCACTGAGAACAATAAAGGGTCTCTTATGGGATCAGATAAGCTGAAGGAAAAGCCAGGGGCAAATAGTTGTGCTAAAAAAGATTGTGACGTCTGCCCGTTGCCCAGTAATAACGCCAGACTTACTACGCCGACGGTCGTCTCCCAGCACGGCCCCCTGACTACATCCGCAGGGGCGATATCCATAGGGGGGATGTCTGTAGTATTGTGGTAGAAGCTGTAGTTGGCTTGGTACTCTTTTATACTCCACAAAGTAGCGTTCTTAATGGACTTCTCCTCCTCCAACTGTACAAGTTAACACAACAAGACGAGTTCTGAGGCGGGTAATTAAATGAGTAAAAAAAATGAATCAAAAACCCTCAAAAGACACACGTGCACACAGCGGAATAAACACAAACACGTGTCTGCCAGCACACAACGCAGATACACTCTGGTACCTTTTCATTGACCTCGTCGAACAGGGCGAACAGGAAGGTGTAGAGGTTTCCAAGGAACAGGGCGAAGATGCGTCCCAGCTGCCACTTGAGGGCGACCCGAGGGTGGTACTCCTCCAGCTCAGCGATGGTCTCGAAGAGAGGGGGGCAGACGAGCCCGAGCAGAGACATTACCACGTCCACCTGAAAGGCAAGACAGTCAATCACTAGAAGGCAGGCTTGGAAAACATTTCAATGAATAAACACGTTTTCTAAGCATTACGTCTTGAATAATAGCATGAAAACCTGAAAAAAGCAAAGGCGAACACCAACAGTACACATCGGCCTGACTGGACCATAACAGACCATGTTGAACATCACTCAACCTGCCTCGTTCTTTTGAAACCAGGTGAGCTCATTCTGATCCTTCTTTGCATTGTCCTGAGATTGTTTGACCACATAGTAGATCAGGAAACCACTACCCCCTAGGCAGCAGAGGATTAAGAAGTTGGCTAGCACCCGCAGGAACCTTCGCAGGTGAATGTTCTCGTCCTTCTGGTTCTCCTGTTCATCTACGATGGACTCCTACTGAGGACAAAGGATGCTGTTGTTGAAGTGATTTCAAAGGCCTATGTGTCAATAAAAAATATAATTACAATGGATATTTACATCTATACAGTTCATAGATTTAAGGCATAAACAATAGGGTCCGTGTGCCTACACAGCAGATCTTTTTATAAGCTTTAACTGCTGACACAATTACCTTAAAGCTGGTGGTGACGGAGGCAAACTTGTTGTCGGCTGTCTCTGGGTTCCCGATGAGGTAATCCCAGCTGGTGAACATCTTAAAGCTGAAGGTGAACTGTCCCTCATCACCACCATCTCCGCCCTCATTCGAGTTACGGGCCATCCTGAGGAAGACAAAAGACGGTAGTGACTTCATCAACGATACCTGTCTTAAACTCAGTGTTGACTATGACAATGCAGAGAGGGGCAGAGCGGCATAAAGGTTTCTCACAACCAGGGTGGGTAGGTTGCTTTTTATATCTAATATGTTAAAGTTACAGATTCGCGGTCCACAATTGTAATCAGTAATGTAACTTTTTGAATACTCAAACTCAGTAACGTATTCTGATAACTTAGAATTTCTATAATATTAGGTTAATATTATGCGGTATTAGAAGACAAACTGGAATAGCCTATAATTGAACACTTTCTGTAGGATCAATCAATGTTAATGTTTACACAAAATACGTACAGTGCCTTTTGAAAGGGTTTCTAAACCATAGATTTCTACTTCAATATGACTGGGCTACATCTCTAGGCTTAAGGTCTGTCAGATATTCAATCATTCCAATTTATCCAATAACCCTTGATCTTCCAGAATCAGACTTTTTATCTGAACATAACCCAAAATATAAGGATGTGTGAACCTATTCTGTTATTTTTGTATTTTTTGCTTCAAAACATTGTTGAAAAAAAGGGTATTGACATTATTGTAAATAAATGAGAAACGCTACATAAAAGGCCATGATATTCGCTACAAAATTTCATGGCCTAAGCTACCTTTATGGAGTTGAGCTGGCTGCATCAAATGCAAATCATAATCCATTGGCAGAGTGCTTCCTGACACACCTTTTCTACCGAAATATCGTGATAAATTCCATATATTTTATCTTGAAGGCAACGGCTTGTTAAAGCTAGTAGCCTAATATTCTAAACAATTCCTGTCTGAAAAAGATATAGACAAGCCTAACCAGCTATGGCCTATCATTGTTCCGAGAAGGATGCATCAATAGTAGATAGCTAAATCACATTTCATCGGCTAATATCATACATATACTGTTTTAACCAACCAAAACCAAAGCAAATTTAACTAGTGCTTCATCGGTCGCTAATCTGGTTATGCACACCCACACAATCCCACACACAACTGCAAATAACAATGTTTTTGAAACATTAAAAAAAATACTTTTCGCCCACCTATACTATTTCAATAGAAGTAACCCAAGAAGTAAGCACACATGTTTTGAAAAGTATCTGTAATTCGATTACAATATTTTTGTTGTGAACTCAGCGGATTACAGTTACAGAATATTTTGTCCGTTACGTGTACTGCCCAAAACCATACCTCAGATACAGTTGGTGGGTTTACAGTGCGTATGAATTTTACTCACATTCTAATGACGACCATCAGGCTGTAACCGAATATGCCCACGCCAACCAGTAGGTAGGAGAGGGGCAATCTGAACTTGAAAACTCCGATGGTGCGCACATCATTATAATAGCCGTAAAAGAGAATAGAATACTGACAGTAGCCCTGTTGAAATGAACAAAAATACTATTTTATTTTCTAAGAACTGCACATCACATCCCATTGTGTGAACAATCAGGTGAAAGAAACCCAAAGTTGCAAAGATTCTAAATCCAAGGTTATTGACAGTCCTCACACCAAAATCCAGGAGAACAGAGTAATCCATGGCATTTGCCTGCTCTGCTCTGGGAACAACTTTCCTTGGGATCGAACCATACGGAAGACCCATCATCACCTCGGGAGAGTAAGAGGAAAACAGGGATGTTATTATAATAATGCAACAATGAGATATTGAACCCTTCTTTCAACATCTCCCCATGCTGTATGATGACCAAATGTATAGGTAACATGTAAGAAATCACAGCTTCTGGTAACTGCTCATACCTCTGGTAGAACCACAAGACCAAACATGAATCCAAACAAGACCATGTTTAGACCGAACATCCAACGCAAGAAGAGAAAGTAGGAAGCCACAGATGACCCAAAGTGACCTGGAACAACAGTTACATTGTGAATAGACAAAACGACATGACATTACTTCAAATGTTAAATGTTGAATATTAAATACCCACTCTCAACCTCTTTAATCTTTCTCTCCCATGGAATACAGGCCGTTTTGAAATTCTCAAAATCCCGGTTGAACTTGATCATTTTCTGGTGAGAAATAACAAAGTTTATGATAGGATATTGGAAAAAAGACAACATAAGTTTGCTGTAGCTCCTGACTTACATAACATATTGTGACTGAGAAGGGCAACCCATCACACATGGTGATGAGAAATCATGAAGATTCAGATGCTTTTTATACATTTTGTTTCCTTATAACCTTTTTAGTGCTGTAGTTATGAATGCTCAATTGCAATATTCAAAATCAGTTGAACAGTTAACATAAGAAGGTACCTTTGCCATCATGACCTTGTAGGCGTAGAGCTTCCTCCCTTTGCCCTTTCCTAGAGCACCCTCAAATTTCTCCACAAAAGCCTGGCATTCCCTACAATAACAAGCCGTAAAAAGCAGATGACCCATCAGCTAGCAGATATATCAATCACTGGCTTGATAACAAAACCAATTATTCAACTTCTTGAGTTTACAATGGATGCATTATGAAATATTAAAACAACAATAGACTGATGATTCAATACATTAAATGGCTGGTCAGGGAGATGCAGCTGAGGAAGTGTTGAATATTAACCTGGAAAGATTCTGAGGGAATTAGCCAGCCGTAGGCAGACACAACTGCATGCATTAAACAGTGTTAAGCTCATGAATAAAAAACGCTGTCTCATCTGTCTTAATGCTTTAATGGTGCTTCTGATCTGTTAGTGGCCTCACTGCCTTCTTATGAGGAATCAAACATCGTTTTTCTGCATCGCAGGTCCCTGAGGGCTTTCGACAAATTCATTTAAAGGGGCAATATGGAAGACCTTTACTGTGCTATAAATACAAGCAGAAATGACAAGGAGATATCAGCAGTTAATGTTTTAAATGATCTTTTTCTACAATATTATTCAGTATGCCTGAGATATTCCCCATTTCCGTCTATCAGTTTGCAATGGCTTCACACCCACTTTAGACACATGCAGTGTGTTTCTTCCCACCCTAAACCACCCTGGATTATCTAATATGTTAGTTGTAGTGTCAGTAATCAGTATGTTAGTTCTAGTGTCAGTAGTAATTATGTTAGTTGTAGTGTCAGTGGTCATTATGTTAGTGCTAGTGTCAGTAGTCATTATGTTAGTGCTAGTGTCAGTAGTCATTATGTTAGTGGTAGTGTCAGTAGTCATAATGTTTGTGCTAGTGTCAGTAGTCATTATGTTAGTGGTAGTGTCAGTGGTCATTATGTAAGTGGTAGTGTCAGTAGTCATTATGTTAGTGCTAGTGTCAGTAGTCATTATGTTAGTGGTAGTGTCAGTGGTCATTATGTAAGTGGTAGTGTCAGTGGTCATTTATGTTAGTGCTAGTGTCAGTAGTCATTATGTTAGTGGTAGTGTCAGTAGTCATTATGTTAGTTGTAGTGTCAGTGGTCATTATGTTAGTGCTAGTGTCAGTAGTCATTATGTTAGTGCTAGTGTCAGTGGTCATTATGTAAGTGGTAGTGTCAGTAGTCATTATGTTAGTGGTAGTGTCAGTGGTCATGATGTAAGTGGTAGTGTCAGTGGTCATTATGTTGGTGTTAGTGTCAGTGGTCATCATGTAAGTGCTAGTGTCAGTAGTCATTATGTTGGTTTTAGTGTCAGTAGTCATTATGTTTGTGTTTGGGTAAGCAGTCATGTTAGTGGTAGTGTCAGTGGTCATTATGTTTGTGGTAGTGTCTGTGGTTATTATGTATACTTGAGGTTTTGGAGCCTCCTCTTCAAGCGCCATGGTTTGTTCCTTAGTGTGGCTATCATCTTCTTCTTCTCTTCCACTTCTTCCTTTAGAGCAGCCATCTCCCCCTCTGATAGGGACTCTTCCTCCTCTGAATCTGTCTCATTCGAGCTGTCAGGAAAAAGAGCTGTTATCAAGAGCCGGGGTTTCAGGTAAGGGTTCATGTCAGCTAGATTAGCCATTAGCTCCAGTCAGTCTTTGAAATGAGTGGTGTGTGTGGCTGGTGGCTTTACATCGTTCTGTTATCCTAATACACACTGATGCCAAACGCGTATGGCAGCCCAGCATCAACAATGAAAACAGACAGAAATGAGTTGACACAACAGGGAATATTCAAGTTTCAAGTTTCGATTAATGAGAAGACAAGAATAATCCAGCAACCTTGTCTACCCATTGACCCAAACACTATCCCTTTTCCATTGTTGAGCACAAATACCATTACAGCATGACACCATTGTAGTATTACAAATACTATATGAATATATAATCTCATTACAGGGGGATGTTTTTAAAATGCTCTGTTTAAATCATTCAATAGGCCAATAGCTAAATGTCGGTAATGTTTTTTCATGACTCAACTCAACTCAGCAGCCAATCACAGTCCTCTCTCACTCACACGTGTGCACGGGGATCTGACACCCTGATCACATTTACTGTACCTTTCATTCTTTCTCTTGTCTTTCTCATTCTCTCTCTCCTTTCCTCCCTTGCCTTTAGAATTGCCCTTCTTCTCCTTGTTCTGCTCTTCTTTCTGGTTCTTACTGGTCACTTTTCCACCCTTCTTTTTCTTGCTTCGTGCTTCCTCTTCACCTTCCTCTTCACTCTCCTCCGTCGCTACCCTTTTCTTTCTGCCTGCAGCGTTTGCGCCCTTCCTCTGGACCCTACTCTCCTCTTCCTCCTCCTCGCTGTCCTGTGGCTTGGCTTTTTTTTTACGACCCTTTCTTGGTGTCTTGTCCTCCTCCTCTTCCTCGTCTTCGTCCTCACTGGTGGACTGTTTGGCCTTCTGTCCCCTAGCTCGTGGAGAGGGCTTTGCTCTTCTGTTTCTCGGCTTGGCCTCATCTGAGACACACCCAATATCACTTATATATACGGATATTAACAGATATTCCAAAACATTATTTCCAGAATTATTGATATTAGTGGAGGGTCAACTGAGTATGTGTTTTATTTAGTTTTCTTTTGTGCCACTCTTAACTGTCATCCATGGGAATCAAACCCACAACATTGGCAATGCACAGGTCAAGCACTAACCAATAAGACATATGGGATTTGTGACCACCTAGTATGGTCAAAACACAATTTCACAATCTGTCTGTAAAAAGAACACATATTTTACCCTATGAATGTTTTGTATTTATTTGACGGACCGTGCAAGCGTAGCTGCCCAAGAAAAGCTAATGTCTCTGACTGAGTGAGTCCCTCACTGCCCCTTGTTAAAAAGCATTGTGGTTAGATACGTGGACTGTCTCACAAAGCACCTGTGTTTGAGCCCCACCGGAGTCAAAACAAATGCACTAAGATGTGTTCAGGATATACATTAACTATGCTGGCTACAACCTTCACTAGCTACGTTATAGTGAGCCTAAAATAAATTAGTTTACGGTTATATTGTGATTATTTCTGGTGGATTTTCAAAATACAGATCCCTGCATGCTTTCTGGGGTAAATGACATACCATATATATATAGATATACATATATACATGGTATATCATTTATAATTTAATCATTTGAACAGAAAACTTAAACATCTTGAGTATTTGTCCTCAACATTTCTTTAGTTTATGTCATCATTTTGAGATGGTTTCTTCCAAAAAAAAAAAAAATCCAAAATGTGACATTTGTTGTTGGATAGGTAATTACAACCATAGTGTTCCTATGATAAATAGATGTATAAATATACTGTGTTTTCACACGGAAACTAGTAACAGTAAGAACAAACTCACATTGGAGAACACATCATTTATGACTTACCCTCACTCCCACTGTCTACATCTCCATCAATTTCTATTCCCACTATGAAGGAATACACACAATCATTCCAAATTGTAATAAATATTGCATAACAATATTACATAATCTTTTTTGTAAAAAAAAAAAATCTGATTCAGTGTACAATTGTAAAGTAACCAGTTGCAATTGAATTAAAAGTTTGTTTGACATTTAGGCTTATAGAGCACCTGATTTATCATATAGTTCAATATAATGTTGTATGTTTACTGAACTTACTCAGTTTCAGAAGTTGATCAAGGTCATTTGCAATTTTGCAAAATGTAGCTTTTTATACATTATGTATATTATAAGACCCTTATGTAATATTGGAGGTTCTGGAATTAATTGAAATACTCCACTGTTTCATTGTACTAATAGAATGTACTACTGGTAATAGCAATAGCATTAAGAGGAGATGGTTGTACTTTCACAGGTAGGTAGGTAAGTAGAGCTTTTTCAAATAATTCAACACCCAGCACATCATCTGGAAAATGTTGCAAACCTGTGACAGTTGTTACTGAATCTGACTAATGTATGTACAAAACAAAATTGAAAACAAATTGTAGAAAGCATGCATGAAGTCAAAAAGAGTTGTATTATTCACTTTTTAGAGAAATCGATTAGAATATATAGTTTCACTCTGGAAAACACACCCACACTCAATAAAAGCTACCCACCATCTGCCATTTTAATTGCAAGGTCATTTTTCTTCCTGGGAGGCATCTTGGCTTAATGTTCTCTTAAATGGCTCTTCAGTTCAGCCTGCTGTCTTCCTCAGACCATGAAGATCATTGGTAAGTAAATGTCAGTCACACCTGTGCAGGTGCTCACACAGTCCGACAGGTGTATCAGTGTTTGGACCAATAGACTGGCTGTCTCCCTGACAACCACCAATGATATTGTTCAAGACATGGTAATCTTAAAGTCAGAAGACAAAATGTATAAGGACAATAAAGAGGTATAAAAGAGGTATCAATGAAAGTCAGTTCATCTCTTACACTGTGAGTGTGCACAATTCCACATGCCTAAACAGTTATGCACACACACACACACACACACACACACACACACAAACGAAATACAATGTTATCCAATACTCTGTAAATTTCATCCGTTAGCCATCTGTTTTGAGAAGTTTTGAGAAATATTGCAAACCTCGTACAAAAAACAATCCATCATACAAATACAATCCATCATACAAAAACAACAGGATAAATTATAAAAGAAAAGGTCTTAAATAAAATAGTGAACAAAAGAATATACTCTCAAATTCCTCACACAAAATGCATTATAGGAAGAAAAAGTTAATCATTAGATTAGTGCTTATGGTCGGGTTGGATTTAGTGTCTGATCTTTTCTTCTGATTTTCAGAGATTTTGTACAATTTCAACCAGTAGTTTTGAACCTTGTGCCCTTGAGCCAAAATGTTTCCCTGTGTTGTTGTGCATTACATAATTGATTAATATATTACCCATTTCTTTTGACATGGTAGCACATGCAATATGAACCCAGCCCAGAACTGGAAATGTCTCTCTGAAAAGAATGTGATAATCTGTGATTTTCCCATAAAGTGCTAGAAAGTGACTCAGCAAACTTTGCCAGACAGTATTGTACAGCAGGAGTTCCCAAGCATTTTCCACCAAGGCCCTCTATTTTACAATCAGTAATTTGTGTTCAAGTTAGTAAACTGAATAGTATATGGAATTATCGGACCATTTAAAGAATTATCGGACTACAAAAAAAATATGTATAGTATAGATATGTTGTTCTACCCCTCCAATCAGTAAAGGCCCAGCGGCACCATGTTACAATGTGACTGAAACACCAGAGCCTCATTGTCTGCCCAGTCCCTAACTGCTTATGGGCTGACCTAGTTAAAAATGCATGGCAACTGGAGACATGAGCACTATGTAGCAAACACAGCTAACGCCACACTTCCAGGAATTATCAGGGTGTGATGCTGAAACCCAAGTCCTGGTTTACCTCTCCTTGTCTGGGTAACTCTTCTTCTCCTGCTTCCGTCCCCTTGTTGTTTTAATGACTTCTGCTGCCTATTAAATCAAAGAGGACAGCAAGAAATAATCACAAGGGGAAAGTAGTTACCATGTTTAAATGACACCGTCCATCATGTTTTGATGATGATGGTGATGATTACGATCTTGAGCAACAAAGGTGCGTGCCAATGTTATTGGAAGTCTGAGGTATCGTCTGTAGAAGTAGTCCTAACGTAAGTGTTGGATCTGGCTTCGTTATGGTTTATGATTTAAAATGAACCTGCAGTTCTGGACAAGTTGATCTGAGGATCACGGTTCAGTTCACCCTAAGTTATTTAGGACCAGGCGTGTGCACAGGTAAGGCTCAACCCGTACACATCACATGCCCGCTGTATAGTTCCCTTTCCAGTTGACACGTGCCTGTCCCTCTGTGCCCCACGTCGCGCACTCCAACCGCCGCGGGTCATCCGTCTTGGTTACGCGCATCACGGACCACACTCACTCTGCCCCGGGTTTTTCTGTTTCAGCTCAGGCCCTTTGAAAGCTCTGTTCACGGCTTGGGACCACTGGCAGTTATCTTGTACATTGGGTTTGGTCCGCTTTTATGTGTATCTGAGTCTTTATGTCTTTTGGTCGTCCCTGTAAATGAGAATAAGTTCCAGACTGACTTACCCGTTTAAATAGAGGTTATGTGAAATAAATAAATTGCTGTATTGAGTCATGGATCAGTTGACAATGTATTATGTTTCCCACAGAGCTTATGATCATTTGTGGGGAAGCAAAGAATAGACTGGAGGCAAGGTGGGAGACATTAATCATTGCCTCTGATGTTCTGACGTTTAACTCCACACTTCATTACCAGTGGTTAATAAGTGATGCCTGCCTGTAGTAGCATAACAGTGACATACTCAGAAACAGAGAACAGCATGGCCACGGACTAGAGATCCCGTCCATTAACCAAATATGTTGGGAGACTGGGAGGTGAATAAATTCAGGTAAATGTTTGGATAAATGTCCCTTTCCATGTGATCCAACCACTTAGAAGTTCGTTTTTTCATACATTTCACCGGCAAAATCTGTGCTAGTTGTGATAGAGAGTAGAAGTCACATTTTTATTTTGTATTGTTTTATTGTTTACTTTGGGGGGGGCGGGGGTATGGGGGCTGCCCAGGGATTTCATGCTTCCCTCTGGAATTTTTATGGCTTGTTTTTGCAGTTCTAGAATTCTGCATTGTAGATCATGGAATTTACATGTATAGGCCAAGTTACCAGCTTTCTCACTAGTT
>JACXGJ010007527.1:0-12115 GCA_016801105.1 Esox niger | reverse complement strand
ACTCAAATGAATACTTCATAAGGTCCATGAATTGATCATGAGGATTTGCCATGTTAATAGATTGTATCTTTAAAAGGTAGAGACCACACCTTCAACATGGCTTTTTGAGTCTTCATGTGGTGGTGAGCACAAATATTGCTCATTTAATGAAGGGGTAAAGCACAGGGGGCGTGGCCAATATACTACACCTACAGGTTGTTCTTAGACATGACATTACTTTGGATTACTTAGATACACCATGTAACCATGGGATAAATGATCTGTATTGTGTCATGCACAATTGGTGGCTGACTAAATACTTTTCTGCCCCACTGCCACAATAGTGACACAGTATATTTGTTGTTTTACTACCAACAAGATGTTTTCCGATACGTTAATATAGTTCTAAGAATTACTGGACCATGATTTTCATGATTTTTCACTTACAATATGAGAGTAATATAACCTTTGTTGAATCTGAAATTGATTAAAGAAAAAAGATATTCTTAATCAAGTCATCCCTGACTTCATGTTTTAATGAAGTATATATATCACGTGACAAACATGTCAAACTTTTATCTATCAACATGGGAAAAAGTCAGAGAACACACAAATTAAATTAAATGAAATTAAGGGAAAATATTCTAGAGGCCACTGAATAAAAAAGGCATTGCAAAAACATTTATTGCAATTTTTGATTGAGTCCATTTTGGGAAGGGTGATTTCAGGTGTGTCGCTGTAAACAGCAATACATGAGACATAATGTTTCTTGGAAACATGAATACCTTTAAATCTAAGTAATCACATTGTTATGTGCTTGTAACATTCCCCCATAACATGGTTGGCCTGTCAATTGTATGTTCATTATATATTGTGCAGAATAGTTGGTGCAAATTTAAAAACAGGAAAAATGACAAATTATTTCATCACCTGTTTTTTTTTTACAAAACATTCTTTAAATCACAAACGGTACTCAAAATAATGTCCATTAGACATTTGCCATTTACAGATGTGTGCAACAGTCATAGTCGCTGTCTCTGTGAGTTCGGGGTCCTCTGAACTCGGGGTGCTGCTTCCCATTGGTTGCCTGGTAGGGGCACTGCAATTCTGTGGCCCCTCAGGGCTGGGGATCTGTCGGTAGGAGGGTGATCACGAGGGCTGCCTTTTACTTGGTTAACCCTGTGTGCCCCACACCTCTTCTCACCTGTATCTCCTTAGAAAGGGTCAAGGTAGAACAGAGGAAAGAATATGGCATTTCTAATATAATTACTTAGTAGCATTTAAATTCCAGAAATATATTAGTTATTTAAACACTGGCGAAATATTCTGCCACCTCTATTCCTCACCCCTATGAGATTGTTGAGAAGAGTTGTTGATTCTGTGTTGGTGTGGGGATTCGGACCCAGTATTTCGAGCCTCCTCTAAATCCAAGGCAGCTTTCAGTGCAGCCAATTTATTTTTCTTCTTGTTTTCTTCATTTTGCTGGAGGGAAGAAACAGCTACAGGAAATGAACTAAACCTCCTGACCAATGTTACATTATGTTTATGTTCAACTCAATACAAACATCGAGCAGAATCTACACTGTTTTCATGTCATTTCAATATGACAATTCAACAGGATGAGCTCAAATCAAAATGTAAAGCTGAATTAGCAAAAAATAATGAATGTAAGGGAATTTCATGTTTTTCTTACTCTAATTTCAACCTAAATCCAATGACATAAGGACATCTTTGTTGACCTCACGTTACATTGGAGCTAGTTGAACACAAGAAATGCACGCCAAACTTGCGTGGATCGGTTGCCTGTCTTCCTTTTCCTTATGTCATAGACGGTTGTAGGATTTTAGCTCAGAAATACTGGTATGCTCTTACTCACTGACTGAGTCACATCACTATATGCATCTATAAATCTAGGAGAAATGGACTGTCCATCAGACAATACTGTGGCAGCCCAGCACATAACGCATCTGAAACCCTCCAGCCACCATGTGTTCTCAGACAACTCACACACTAACATGAGGGATCCATACTAATAAACAGTATGTTACTTTAATTATTTGCTGCTAGGCTGAAGGACACTTCTTGTATTGATGAGTAATATTAGTAGTTGCTGCTCTCTGTTGGAAGGTTCATGTCAGTGCAAGTATCGCACGGAATATGATGGCTGAAACACGGTTGTTATGGACTTACAGTTTGAAGTTTCTTTTTTAACTCCAGGTTGGCTTGCTTGTAGCTTTTCGATGTAGACTGCAAGTAATAAATGGCCAAACTGTGTGCGGGGGAAACAAATACCAAACATACTTTTTCACGTCGCTATCTTGTGTATTCCAAAGAAAAGCCTGGAAACTTCCCCGTGGAAGAACAGCCCAGAATACTCACATCATGAGCAGCAGGAAAGGCAGGACCAGGCCAGGGTTGGAGGCATAGCTGAACACCTTCCCGAACCAAGCAGGAAAATCTGATTCCAGAGTCTCCTGGATCACGTCAAACATACGACTTTTTCCACTGCATTGGAGCAACCAGAGACGAGGGAGTGCCATCACACATCAACTAAACCAGGCACAGCATGTCAGGATAGGATTAAGGCCGGACTTATTTAGCCTAGTCTTGGAATGAAAACCAAGGTCAGTGCAAAACTTCATTGGACCACTTTTTCTATAGAACAGGGCCTTAGTTTTCTCAGGGAACATATAGTGTTGCTCATGAAACAAGTGGTCACCTGAACGGGCCGCAGTCAAAGGAGGGGGGGATGCTGACAATGGTGTAGATGGCGGGCAGCGTGGACAGGAAGAGGATGACCAGGAGCATGGCCATGTAAAAGTTGTTGGAGCCTGAAGCCTTGAACACCCTCTCCTGGGGGACGTTGCAGCACATCACAGCCCAGCACTGCAGGTACATTGACACATGAAGTCTCAGCACGTTCAGGGCAGGAAGGCACGGTGCGTAGAACGCACCCATCCTAACGGAAAGAGAAAGACGCGAGTAACTGCAGTGGAACAAGAAAATCAAAGATGCATTTGACCTGAACGCTTATAATGAGGGGTGCATATTGTAAACAATAGGACCTACTGTACCATCAGGGCTAAGGACACAGGAACGGACAATAAGCAAGCTCCTACCATATCATGCCTTGGTTGAAGATCAGGCCGAGGACATTCCCACTGACATCGAACTCTGAGTAGGAGGGCTGGCACAAAGCAAAGGAAGACCTGTGAATATCTAACACGTCAAATCAAATTACTATATTTTAATATCCCTCTAGCAACTGTCATGGTAAAACAGTTCAGTTACAGATTTAGCTACATTTCAGGTTGCTTTTGATTATTTTAACTATCGGTTACTTATGTTCCCTCTTCTCATTCAGTAAGGTCACAAACTAGAGTTAGAGCTGGTGCCACCAAAGTTGTGTTTTGGTTCAGATCATCAACTAAAAAAGCTAAGATTTAAGCTTGTGCTGAAGGTGTAAATGTGTCATGAATGCCTTGTGTATACCCCTGTCAATGAGCGTGTTACCTTGAAGGCCTGAATAAAATAATTAATTTGTAAAATCCAGAGACTCACAAATCCAGCTTCCAGGTCCCAACACCAGCAGTAGTTGAGGAAGCGCACCAACACAGCACGCAGAAAGTCACCAATCAGGAGCATGATATACGTTGTCATGGTATCCGACACAATGAGTCGGACAAATTCCTACATATCCCCAAAGTATATGGAATTACATATTATAAACACTTACGCTGTGAAAAAACAACAACACTTTACTAGAAACACACCACTAAAGACAATAAAAACATGCAATTTAAGACACACCACTAAAGACAGAACAGTAAAGACACCACTAAAGACAGAACACTAAAGACACACCACTAAAGACAGAACACTAAAGACAGAACACTTAAGAAAGAACAGTAAAGACACCACTAAAGACAGAACAGTAAAGACACCACTAAAGACAGAACAGTAAAGACACCACTAAAGACAGAACACTAAAGACACACCACTAAAGACAGAACACTAAAGACAGAACACTTAAGAAAGAACAGTAAAGACACCACTAAAGACAGAACAGTAAAGACACCACTAAAGACAGAACAGTGAAGACACCACTAAAGACAGAACACTAAAGACACACCACTAAAGACAGAACAGTAAAGACAGAACACTAAAGACAGAACAGTAAAAACACACAGCTAAGGACACCACAAAAGACCGGACCAAACCCCACAAAAGGCATACCAAGACACACCACTCAAGACCCACCACTCAAGACGCACCACTCAAGACGCACCACTCAAGACGCACCACTCAAGACGCACCACTCAAGACGCACCACTCAAGACGCACCACTCAAGACACACACAGGAATCATGCGTATTTCCCAATTGACCCCAAGCAACAGTACTTGTCATTACCAGACCAGGATTCAGACATTATGCTATGATTGCTTTGAATGGTACCTGTCCCACCATGGTTTCCCAGCAAGGTCCTCGAGGTATGTCAGCAGGATGGACGGCGATGGGAGGAGTTGTGCTGTTCATTCCCACAGTCTCATTATACAGACCAGCCTCCCAGATGGTCATATTAAGCTTCACCAACTCCTCCTCTTCCCGCTTGAACAAAATCAACCGATCAGTTAGTGTTAATTGTAATTATATATATCAGCCTGTTTCACCTCGTTCAATAATGCTTCCAATCTACAGCTGTATCGGGTTGATACTTGGGCATGAAAACCTTGAGTTCACAATGAAAGTTAGTACGGAGTAGCAGTTCCAAAACATTATTTCAAAATCATGCCGCATTTGTGCACAAAGGTTTGCATTCCCTTGAAGAGTTGATAATATATGTACCATTTGTAAAGAAAACATAAGTGAGCAGGCAAAACACATGTTTGTAATTTCTTATGGGAATTACATTCAACTGTAACAGAATGGCACAATCATAAATCAAAACAAGGCAACAAAGAAAGAGTAAACTGACCCCTGTTCAAAGTCTTCATAACCTTAGTTCTTACTACTGTGTATTGCCCCTATAGCATCAATGACAGCGTGCAGTGTTTGGTAATAGTTGTCTATGAGGCCCTGAATTCCCTCAGGTGGTATAGCTGTTCATTCGTCTTGACAAAATGCCTCCAGATCATGCAAAGTCTTTGGTCGTCTTGCATGAATCGCACGTTTGAGATCTCCAGAGAGTTGCTCGATGATATTTAGGTCCGAAGTCTGTGATGGCCACTCCAGAACCTTCACCTTTTTCTGCTGTAACCACTGGAGAGTCAACATGGCCTTGTGTTTAGGGCTAAAAAGTCCAAGAGCATCCCATGCTCATCTTTAATGCAGAAGAATGTAAATTGTCTGCCAGTATTTTCTGATAACATACTGCATTCATTTTGCTATACATGGAGAAGCTGCATTTAGCAGTTATGCTGTACACAACTGGAATAAACTACCCGAAGATCTTAGACGTTCACCAAATGTGTCCATTTTTAAATCCAGGCTAAAAACACTATTCTTTGCACGTACCTATGACTAAGCTCTTAAACGCAACCCCACTGTGAGCCTGTTTTTATAACAGTTAACGGTCTAGTATTACAGTTTTTCTAGCTAATTTGTTTTATATTCTATATCTATAACGTCTATTTTATTATTCTGTGTTATAGTTCTTCTAGCTTTCTGTTTTATATTTTATCTCAATTCCATTATCCTATGTTTTATTATTTATGCTGTTTTTATATTTCTCTTCTTAATTTATTGTGTTATTAAATGTATAACCCGCTATATTTTACCAATTGTAATGAAAGTTCTGGTGCTATCAGAGGAATAACCTCTGTGTAAACTGTTTTTGATTTTATTGCATTATTTCTATTTTCACTGTAAAGCACATTGAATTGCTTCTATGTATGAATTGTGCTATATAAATAAACTTGCTTGCTTGCTTGCTTGCTATACATTTTCACAAGATTCCCCGTACCTTTAGAGCTCACACACCAACAAAACATCAGGTAGACACCCCCATGCTTCACAGTGGGGACGGTTTTCGGTTCACTATAGGCCTTGTTGACCCCTCTCCTTGTGACCATAAAGCTCTATTTTGGTCTTGTCACTCCAAATGACAGTGTGTCAGAAGCTGAGGCGTGTGAATGTGTTTTCAGGCATATTGTAACTAGGCTTTTTTTGTGGCACTGGGCCAGTAAAGGCTTCTTTCTGGCAAATCGACCATGCAGATAATTTTTATTCAAGCATCCTCTTATTGTGGTCCTTGAAACAATCAAACAGTCTTTTTCAAGAGCAGCCTGTATTGTTTCAGAGGTTACCTGTGGGTTTTTCTTTGCATCCCGAACAATTCTTCTGGCACTTTTGGCAGGCATTTTTCTTTGGTCTACCTGACCTTGGCATGCTAACAAAAGATCCCAGTACTTTCCGCTTCTTAATAAGTGGATGAACAATACTGATTGGCATTTGCAAGGCTTTGGATATTTTTTTATGAAGTTTCATTATGCAGGTCTTTTGACAGTTATTTTCTGCTCACCATGGCTCAACATCTAGCCTGCTCAGTGTATCCACGTGAGAACAAGCAAACTCATTGACTATTTATACACAGACACTTCTTGCTATTAAAAAAGCCAAAGGTTTGGGATATTAACCTTTAATTGCCATTTTCACCTGTGTGTGTCACCTTGTGAGTCTGTGACAAGACCAAACATTCAAGGACATGTCAACTTTTGATCAGGGCCATTTGGGTGATTTCTGTTATTATTATGATTTTAAAAGGAGCCAAACAACTATGTGATAATAAATGGCTTCATATGATCACTATCCTTTAATTAAAGAAATGTTTTGCATGATCAGTCATATTTTTTAAATCAATGCCCAAAAGAATTGCCAAGAATTTCAGCCAGGGAATGCAAACCCATGAGCACAACTGTATCTCTGAATGCCTTATCAGGGTAGAGCATGGTGCTTTACAGTGCGTACAATTCTGGGGTTGTGAGTTCCCCGGTGGAAGGCGGTGACATATCCATATATTTCCTTTTGTACAGAATTATCTGGTGAATAAACCTCTATGAGGAGAGTTGTTGCCAGAATAGAGCCATGTACAGTTACTAACACCAGGCTATCGGACTGACTTTGAGGTTGATCTCATCCATGAGTGCAATGATGAAGGTGTAGAGGTTCCCCAGGAATAGTGCGAAGATGCGGCCCAGCTGCCACTGTAGAGCGATGCGAGGATGATAGTTCTCCAGAGCACTGATCACGTCGAACAGCATGGGACAAAACATCCCAAGGAGGGACATCACCATGTTCACCTGGGATACAGTCCATACTGTCATTTAAACTTTTTGTAAACAAGGGAATATACAGTACAGTCAAACACAGAGTCATAATGCTAATTGAAATGGAACAATACAGTAAGTACACATTACCCATGGATCAAGTGATGCTGTTAGGCACAACCCAAGCTGTTTGTTTTTGTTGTATCTTTGTTTCTTTTGCTATTTGTTCAGCTGTGTCAATTAATTACACCGACAGATACATTTGCCTGTCTTAGAGAAGTGTCTTGTATGGTATGCTATTATTGCAAAACACCTGCAACATTGACAACACCAGGCGATGCGGGCTGTAAGACAAACACTTGTACCTCGTTCCGCTCCCACCACGTATGGCTCTCCAGTCCCTCTAAAGCAAACTTCTGGGAGCGACGCACTACAAAATAGATGAGATATCCACTTCCTGCTAGACAGCACAACACCAGGAAGTTGGCCAGAACTCGCAGGAAACGGGTCAAGTGGATGTTGTCATCCTTTCTGCTCTCTTGTTCCTCCAGGATGGCCTCCTGCGAAGATTGCATCATAACAGTAGAGAAACCATAAAAACACATGCACAAACACCCAGTAGACTGGATGACACATATACACACACACAGACACACACACACACACACACAAACACACACACACACAATTGGCAAGTACAACCCCATTTCCAAACAAGAATCTGTAAGCGTTTGGGATCTGAGGAGACCAATTGCTGTAGTTTTGAAAGTAAAATGGTTTTCCATTCTTGCTTGAGATAGGATTTCAGATGCGCAACAGTTTGGGGTCCCCCATACCATCACAGATGCAGGCTATTGAACTGTGCACTGATAAGAAGCTGGACAGTCCCTTTCCTCTTTAGCCCAGAGGATGTGGCGTCCATGATTACTGAAAATAATTTACAACTTTTATTTCTCAGATCACATTACAGTTATCCACTTCACATCAGTCCGTGTTAAATGAGCTTGGGGGCACAGAATGCAGTATTGTTTCTATCTGGCTACTTCTTTGCATAGTAGAGTTTTAACTTGTATTCATGGATGCAGTGACATACTGTGTTCACAGACTAGGGTTTTTGAAAGTTTTCCTGAGCCCATGCAGTGATTTCCGCTACAGAATCATGTCTGTTTCTAATGCCGCCTGAAGACCCGAAGATCATAGCTGTCCTGAATAGTTTTTTGGCCATGTCCCTTGTGTTCTGAGATTTCTCTGGATTCTCTGAATCTTTTAATCATATTATATTCCATAGATGATGAGATCCCCCAAATCTTTGCAATTTCCTGAAGTCGTAAGTCCACAACCATCTCCACGGTTTTATATGTGTTAAAACTTCTGTGATTTCTACTTCAACATGACGCCAGCCAGTCAGCCGGTGAGACCGACTTGAGAAGATTGACAGATGTACCGTGGGAGGTACGATTGATGCACGCCCACCACTCACGCACGCAAAGACATGCACCCAAACTGACACGATTACCTTAAAGCCGGTGGTGATGGAGGCGAACTTGTTGTCGGCTGTCTCTGGGTTCCCAATCAGGTAATCCCAGCTGGTGAACATCTTCCAGCTGAAATTGAAGCTGTTGTTGTCCCCACCACCATCCTCATTAGCATTCCGGGCCATGCTGAAACACATTCCATATAGTAAGAAACACAAGCTCCAAATCATCACATTTGATTGCTAGTTTTAGTTTTCCAACGGAAGTGTGATATATAATATAAAACTTAATAGTCTTCAGGCTCAAAACTGAGTATGGTGGGCTGAGACGGAAGGACCTGGACTGGTCCAAAATGAAATAGTTATTTCTATTCGTCTTTGAAAAAGTTGTTTTCCCATTGATTTGAAAGGCGACAGGTGACTGAATCCCTGGTCGAGCTGATGACGCTGATGGCATTGAAGACCACTGATTCCATAAGTAATCATACAAGCACTCACGTCCTAATCACCACCATGTAGCTGTAGGCCACCGTTCCCACCCCAACTAAAAAGTAGGACAGGGGCATGCGGAACTTCAGCCAGCCAATGGTGCGCTGGCTATTGTAGTAGCCATAGAAAAGGACAGAATACTGGGCATAGCCCTAGGACACACAAAAGATTCACATTTTAATAGTAGTTCAAACGTTGTAGTATATTTCTGTATAACATAAAAGAAACAATATGCACACTGTTTGAGGCAATGCTATACATCGGTCACATTACACAAGTGAAAACATTAAATTACCCCAAAGTCCCATAAGACAGCAAAGTCCATGGCACTGGCTTCCTCTGCTCTGGGCACAGTCTTTCTTGGCATGCTGCCATACGGCCTGCCCATCAGAGCCTAGACAGACATAAAGTTACAATAAAAGTTACTAACAAACACAATATAACATCTGGAACTAGGTGATGAAGTGGCTTCATACCTCTGGCACCATGACCAGACCAAACGTCAGTCCAAACAGGATCATGTTGATCCCATACATCCATCGTAGAAATATGAAGTAGGAGGCAACTGATGAGCCAAAATGGCCTGCAGGGGGCAGACAAAGCAGTCATATTTACATTGTTTGCCATACTGCCGATGACAACGTAAAGAAACAGTTCACAGTGACTTCAAAATGGACTGCAACCTATATCAGGAGGCCACAACCCAAATTAGAGAGTGAAACTTACTTCTGATTTGAGGAGGTTGAAACAAGATTACATTCTGAAAGCACAAACAAAACCTCGTAGAGATTTCTTGTCAAAGTGGGAGACGTACTTACTTTCAATCTCTTTGATTTTCATCTCCCATGGAATGCAAGCAGTTTTGAAGTTTTCAAAGTCCCGCTGAAACTTCATCCATTTCTAAAAGCCAAAAGCGGCGATGTCAGGAAGTCGATCACACATATGGCCTGCTAACTATAGTTGTATCATAAAGGATCATAATGTAACTGTTTTCATGAAACCTATAAAATTTGCCCATAAAATTTGGTGCAATGACTCCGCCCTCACCTTTAACATCATGACTTTATAGGCATACAGTTTTCGGCCTTTTCCTTTCCCAATAGCTCCCTCATATTTCTCCACAAATTCCTGGGACTCACTGTGGAATATGAGGCATGATTATACTCCGTTAGCGGCCATCAAGTCTAGCTTAGCCAGACCATAATTGTCAAACAGACGACCACTTAAATAAAATAAAAATTACACCATTGCTCCAGCATTTTGAACAAGCTCCTTGGTCCCACTACATTCAAACAGGTCCATTTATAATCAATTTCAAATATTTGAATCAAGGGAGGACTTGCCACAAAGCTTGTTTAAGTAGTGGCTTGGAAGTTTTTCAACAGTTTAAGCCAAATGTATAAAATGAATTTGCCTCGTATGAACTATTTTGGCCTACAACCGAATGTAAGCTTGCGTGGTCAGAATGGTTCATGTGAGGCTTGGACATTCTATGGCTTGGCATGGGGGTATTTCAGCACCGTAGAGTTTGCAGTTTTCTCATCATGGGTAGAGGCTTTCCTCTTAGGGTGGAGATAAGTTTCTTCTTCTCATCCACAGCCTCCTTCAGCTTCTCCAGCTCCTCAGGAGACAAGACTTGGAGTTTCTCCTCCCCCACATTCTCCTTCTCCTCCTGTTCATCTGATGATTCCCGCTCTGAGCTGAAACAACAAGGACTTAGTGATGGTACACCACAACAATTTCATCGTGAATATAGAGAAGATCGCAAAAAAAAAAATCACATCTTGGAGTATGGTTGGAAATCCAAAATGTAATTTGAAAACGTTCAACTATGAGGATCATGTCGAGGTGATTATATAATATCATATATAACTTTATTTAAAGTCCATTTAAAATAGCTACACACTTTGCATTTGACCAACCAGGTCTAATAAAGACATCATGACCAGTGGGGGCAAAGAATGGAGACATGACCAGTGATCAGACGCAGTAAATACTATCTCCTTTTGTGCTGTGAGAAGTTCTAAAACCAGATTGATAGGTTTTGCAGATATTTAGGGAGTTTGGGAGCAATAACGGCTCTTGGGCTAATTCAGCACGCAGAGCTGAATAAACTGCACAGTGCACGTGATGATACGCTGGATGGACTTCCACTGGTTAAATCACTGCTCACGTTGTGTAAAATGTCACCCAGTGTGAGAGTGTTGCATGCATGGAATCTCACCTTGCGGAAGCTATTACATTTTTCTTTCTTTTCTCAACTCTCTCTTGTCCTTTTTCTTCGTTTTTCTCATCTTTTCTCGAGTGTCCGTCATTTCTGTTTCTCTGGGTTTCCTCATCCTTCTCAACAACAACCTCCTTATCTCTTCCTCCCAGTTTTCTTCTCCTTTCATTGCTGAAATTATTTAGATTTTTGGAATCCCTGTCATTCTTCACATCTTCCTGCCTCTCATTTTCACCCTCTTTCCCTTTCCTCTCCTTATGCTTCTTTTTTCTTCCTCTCTTGTTTCTTCCCAGTCTGTCTTTCAGTTCCCTTTCTTCTGTTGCTGCACTGGAAGCTCTTATCGCTCCATTTTTTTTCTTTCTGCCTCGCTCTTTCTTTTTCTTCGTCTCTGTTTTTGCCTGCTCCGGCCTACCACCACATTCAACAACTGTGTCCACTTCATCTGCAATAAAATCAAAAGAGAAGTGAAGTAGCGGTCATTCTATTAACCAGTACTGTCGGGGCGTACCGTGGACGGGACGGTTAAGATTCATATTCGCGGAATGTGACAAAAACTGCGACGAGTCGTAAAATATACTTTTTTTTGGTATAGGCATGTCTTATATTTTCAGAAAGCTTAGAATCTCAATAAACAAACTAGAATGACCAATTTACAATAGCTATTACTACAACAAAACACTGT
>JACXGJ010007526.1:0-30214 GCA_016801105.1 Esox niger | reverse complement strand
CACACACACACACACATTAGAAGATGTATACCCTAGATGCACACGCACGCATAAACAAATACAGTTTGGAACAACATCAAACATTGCACATAAGCATTCAGATTGATTCAGTGTCCAAAAATTTATATTTGATGTCACTTAGAAATGTCCTTGTTTTTTAAAGAAAAGACAATTGTTGGTCCATTAAAATAACATTAGATTGATTAGAGGTAGAGAGTAGACATTATGAATTTTGTAAAGGACTATTGGAGCTGGAAGCGGCTAATACTCAATGGAATATCTACATGGGTGTACAAAGGCCCATTATCAGCAACCATCAGTCCTGTGTTCCAATAGCATGTTGTGTTTGCTAATCCAAGTTTATCATTTGAAAACGCTAATTGATAATTAGAAAAACCCTTTTGCGATTATGTTAGCACTGCTGAAAACTATTGTGTTAATTAAAGAAGCAATAAATCTGTCCTTCTTTAGACTAGTTGAGTATCTTCAGCATCAGCATTTGTGGGTTTGATTACAGGAACAAAATGTCCAGAAACAGAACTTTCTTCTGAAACTTGACAGTCTATTCTTATTCTGAGAAATGAAGGCTACACCATGCAAGATATTGCGAAGAAAAGATCTCGTACAACGTTTTGTATCACTTCCATCACAGAACAGTACAAACTGGCACTAAACAGGATAGAGGAGTGGGAGGCCCCAGTGCACAACTGAGCAAGATGACAAATAAATTGGCTGCATGACATAAGTGGACCACAAATTTGATGTAATTGAACCGTGAACACTGAACAGTCAAAAATTGTAAAATGCTTTTCAGACGGATCCAATACTATTGAGGCGTGACCACTGGACAGTCAAAGGTTGTGTTGCGAATAGTCAACTGAGGTGCAAAAAACACATGGAGAAGAAAAGATGCAAATCATCTGCAAGAGACTTCAGAAGAATTTAACCAGAAGCTACCAGGAACCCATTATCCTCCAGTGCCATCATATTCCCAAACTGCAACCTACCTGGAGTATCCAGAAGTACAAGTGCTCAGAGACATGGCCAAGGTCAAGATGGCTGAAACACGACCACCACTGAATAAGATTAGAAATGTACTGTATAGGATGGGCAAAGAAATACCTGAAGACATATTTTTCAAAAGTTTTAAGGACAGATTAAATGAGAGTGACTTCATGGACCAGATGAATGGGCCTGCGGCTGGATCGCTAATGTACACGCAGCACCACTTCAGTCAGGCGCCAACCAGGTGGAGGGCTACTGGCATGGGCTGTTATCTTTAAGGATGTGGTAGTTGGACCTTATCGGGTTGAAGATGGACTGAAACTCAACTCCCAAACCTACTGCCAGGAAGATACTTTTTTCAAACAGTGGTACAGGAAGAAGTCCTCAGTATTCAAGGCCATGATCTTTATGCAGGACAGTGATCCATCACATGCATCCAAATAATCCAATGCTTGGCTAGCAAGCAAGAGTCTCAAAGATGCCTGAATAATGCTCTGGCCAAATTCCTCACCTGGCTTAAATCCTATTGAGAACTTGAGATTTTACAGTCAGGGAAGACAATACACCTCTTCGTACAGCATTTGGGAGGCTGTGGTTGCTGCTTCAGCAAAAGTGGATCATGAACAGATCAAGAAAGGAACAGACTGCATGGATGGAAGGCTCATGACAGTTATTGAAAAGATTGGTTATATTGGGCACTGATAATAAAATAAAAAAGGGCATTAATTGTCATTTTATTAATGGTTCATTTATGGCTCATTAATATTTATTGATGATGTAACTGGTGATGGTAGCAGCAGAATGAATTCAGAAGTGTACAGAAACATTTTGTCGGCCAATTTACAGAGAAATGCATTGAAACTAATCGGGAGGAAGTTTATCATGCAGCAGGACAATGACCCAAAGCACACTGCCAACAAAACAAAGGACTTCATCAGGGGAAAAAAGTGGAAGGTTTTAGACTGGCCAAGTCAATCACCTGACCTTAACCCAATAGAGCATGCATTTCATTTCCTTAAAAGGAGACTGAAGACACACACACGCCGAAACAAACAAGAACTGAAAGAAGCTGCAGTAAAAGCCTGGAATAGCATCACAAATGAAGAATGCAACAGTTTGGTGATGTCGATGCGTCGCAGGCTTGAGGCTGTTATTGCAAGCAAGGGTTATGACACCAAATATTAAATGTTATTAACTTTAAGATTATTTGTTCCTTTACTTTTGCTCACCTAAAAATGCTGTGGTCTAATACAAACGGTGATATGTCCTAAGTTGTTCAACACATCTAGAGGAGAATACCAGGAAATGAAAGCTGAAATTCTGAACTCTTGTCTCATCTTTCGATCTTAAACCCAAATGTCTTCAGTGACCAACAAAAACAAAGGAATTTGCCTTGCCGTTCCAATACTTTTGGAGGGACTGTACGTATGATTCAAGCTATTTCATACCATCATGTGATTTAAGAACAACATGAAAGATACTGGGAAATGTACACACAATGTAATATGCCAGCCACACACTTAAAAACACAATACACAATCTCTTCTCTGTCTGGGTCAGTCTGACTGGCAGTTCACCGCCCCCAGAGGCTGCTGGACATGTGAGAATGTAAACGTGAGTGATGTGTGATGAGAAGGGAAGCACTTCCATCCGCTTCCATTAGATCTGAGTCTCCACTACATCCTCCCCTTCTCCACCAGCTGACCCCCCCAACCCACACACCCACGCCTACAGTCCCTGCACACTGCCATAATGAACTGTCAGCACTGATCACTGCCTCATCTGTACAGGGCCACGGGCTGGGCCAACAGCACCGCACTGTTAGAACCAGCCAACTAAATCTGCTGGGAACAAACAGGGCCAGCCGTGTAGAGCTGCATGGCACCATATGTAGAGCTGGACCAAAGGTCCCACATGTAAGGTCATATTGACAGCCTGTGGTTTGATTTGATACAATCCCCACCAATAGGCTGCACCGAGGTGTTATCACAATGCTATTAGGTCCATTTAAGACTTGTTTATTATCTAAGTGGCACATGGTTTGATTTGAAAAGGTTTCTCTTTTAGCACGCTGGCCAACACATCATCCAACAACTGATCTAGAACACAATAACCAGTAAAAAAAAATTACAAAAACCTGACATTATACAATTTCATCTGTTGCATACTTTACATTATGGTGTGTAGCAAAACAGTTAACCAATCAAAGTAGCATTTGAAGCTTCCAACAATTAATGGATGCATGTTAGAGCTTTAGAGAGAGTTACAAGGGTGTTAGGACTTGTCTGAGTCAGACTAATTCAACCAAAAGTATCCGCTCCGCCTTTAGCAGATTTTCCTTTTGATAGTTCAACTCCAGAACTCTCCCGGTCAATTGCAATGATTGCACTGCTTTTTTATTATCAGATTTTAATTCCAAACAATTGAAGGCCCTCTTGTTTGTAGCTAGATCTCAAATCATTCTACTGAAGCATGAGGCAATTTTGCTATCAAATAAATGCTCCCAGCCCCTCTAACAGCATTGTCAATACTTCTTTGAGGCTGTTTTTCAGGGGGAGAGTAAAAAAGAAATAGAGAGAAAAGTATAGTGTTTTCTGCGTGTTGTGTTCATCAGAGCGATCAGCATTGGAGGGGATTAAACTATGTCTTTTTTGCTTTGAGTGTGTGTGTGTGTGTGTGTGCAGTTGAAGCAGACAGAAGGTTTATTGTCTTAATGTATGCCACTGTTATTGAGTCCTAAAGCCATTCTCTAACTATCCAAAAGACAAATAGGGGGACAACCAATTACAACCAACTACCTGCCCCTTCCAAAAATTTTTACATAATATTAAATTATTTCCAATTATACCATAATTTGCTGTACATCATGAAACTGTACTGTGTTTTTTGGAAGAATGATGTACTACTGTGCACCTAAATAATACGGCCAACTCTATCAGGTGCCAGGTTTGTACTATGGTACTTCAACTCATTCCATGGTATAATATAACCATGGAATTTGTGATACTATATCATGTACAGTAGATCTAAACAGTAGATACTAATTGTGCAAAGGTACCAATAGTAGGTTTGATGAAAGATAGTACTTACATGCACTTCAATACTGCCATGTTATTGCATAGGGCTGGAATGTAGCCTAGTGGCTAAACATACTCTGTCAGGAACAAAAGTGTTGCTGCATTAAATCCCTAAGATGCTAATGTGACAAATCAAAGGGAAATTCGGTATTTTTATCAGACTGTAGTTTGAGCGGATTTTCTTAAAATGTACCATTGAACTTTCTTCCCATGGCGATTTTAATACGGATTGGAGATGTGCTTCCATGTCCCAGTTCTGGGCTTAGCAGTTATGTTGTGTTTTTGGGAAAAAACTGAATGGATTGTGTTTTACACAATAATCGGGTAGCCTTCCTTGTTCCACAGAGGGGCCTGCTGGTGGTAATGATCTAAGTGGGAAGGGGGTGCATAAGGGGGCGTGTGAGGGGGTGTGATAGGATGGTATGATTGGGTGTGTGTGTGAGTCTACATAACCTCTGAGAATCAGCAACCTTTATTGGGCATGCCAAAGGCTCATACAGCTTTGTCAGTACCTGATTGGCTAAGAGGTTTGTGCTGTGCCGAGATCGATTCCTCTGCTTTTTTAATACTCTCCTACAACGATCCTCCATTTACTTCGTATGTTGCAATTGTTCCTCCTTTCCTCTTCTTCTTAATCATTAGTGTATCTATCTCTCCCTTGATCTCGCACACACCAATGCACCCGTTATCACTCTCTCACACAATCATCTTCCTCTCACTGGGCCTTTTCATCACACTGACTTGGTATGTTCCACACACACAAACATTCTCTCCCTCTCTGTCTCTCCCCCATCCCTCACCTGCAGCTTGGCTGTGCCGGCGGTGAGACCCGTTAGGACTTGTCCCTCCACTAGACGGGCGACCCACTGGTCCTCTACCCTTAGTGAATCCTGGACCAGATCAGTAACATCCACCTGCCAATCACTGCCCAGCAAGAAGTCCAGCTGGCCCTCCCCTGAAGTTCCCAGGGCCACAAAGTGTGTGAGAACCCGCACTGGGGTGCTCTGGTACTGTGGGACACAGGTGCCGTCTGTCCTCTCACTGTCTCCTTCTTCACCATCCCTCACCTTCTCATATCTGGAGAAAACAAGGGAAAAGACTGCTTAGTAAGAGAAGAACGAATCAAATTACATGTTTACCGCCATGTTGGCTTCTGGCTCTTTTTCAGAATAATGAAGGACCCAAGTCAGGGGGAGAAGCGTTCTTTGTTGTTTATTCACAAAATATAGTACATGTCTGTCTTAGATGTTCAGCCTTCTTTCCATCTCTCTTGGTCTTCTTGGTGCTTCTCCAAATGTCTTTGTCCTAAACAGCCCATATATAAGAACACATTCCCTCCACTCTCTAGCTGTTATCCAATCGTATAAGGGCAATGTATATCACAACCTCCCTATTCCTAGTCCCCCACACTTTGGAATGTAAGGGGGATGTGTGGAGTTAATGTTCAACCATATTCCTTTGTGCTGTTTCCAAGGACGTACAGAAAGTTACATACATTTGCAAAGCAACAGTACTCTGTGTTGTGTCCTTTAGAATTGAAATACACCTAAACAGACATACTTTCTCACAGCCATTACTACAGACACTCTGAAAGTAAATATCCAATCATCTCATATGAATGCTTTTCTTCGATTGATTATATGGGACATGGGGATCAGACACTGGACAAGTGTTTGAGTCCCTTCTGGGCATTTATTTACATGAATAGAAGGGGGAGGGGAGGGTTATGAATCATCAACAGAAAACCTGCTGTGACGGCGTGGCGATGGTTTATCGGTAGCAGCCTTCCGGTGGCCTTTTGGGAGGTATGTGTTCTGGCGGTTGACTCCTTGGTGGGCTCTACGCCCCATTCTGTTTTTCACCCACCTCATCACTGGGTCTGAGTCTGAGCCACCATTGGGGCTGCATGGCTTGGAGTCACCTTCTTCCTGCCATAAGCTGTCTCCACTTCTTCATTTCGTTAATTTTCTCCCAGTGCATATTCCTTTTCAGAGGCTTCTATTCTAGCTATTCCCCAGCCTGCATTCTGAGAGCTGCTTTGTTTTCCTTGACGAGGTCCTATTGGTGTATAGCTGGGCAGGGGCGGGGCTGGCCCCTGGAAGGTTCCACAACCAGCATTCTTTCTTTGCCGTGATACTGCAAACTGAGCACAGATGCATCCAGTGCGCTTTAATCATCCTTAAGATGTCTCCAGAACGTGATTGGAGTCCACCTGTGTCGAATTCAATTGAATGGAGATGATTTAGAAAAGCACACAAGTGACTATATACAGTGAGGTAAAAATGTATTTTATCACCTGCTGATTTTGTGCGTGTGCCCACTGACAGAGAAATTGTCAGTCTATAATTTTAATGGTAGGTTTATTTGAACAGTGAGAGACAGAGTAACAACCAAAAATCCAGAAAAACACATGCCAAACATGTTATCAATTCATTTGCATATTAATGGGGGAAATAAGTATTCAACCCATCTGCAAAAAATGACATAGTACCTGGTGGCAAAACCCTTGTTGGCATCACAGAGGTCAGATGTTTCTTGTAGTTGGCCACCAGGTTTGCACACATCTCAGGAGGGATTTTGTCCCACTCCTCTGCAAATCTTCTCCAAGTCATTAAGGTTTCGAGGCTGAAGTTTGGCAACTCAAACCTTCCACTCCCTTCATAGATATTCTATGGGATTAAGGTCTGGGGACTGGCTAGGCCATTCTTCTTGAACAACTGTTTTGTTGCCTTGGCTGTGACAATAGGTAATTGTCATGATGAAAAATCCAAGACCCATTTTAAATGACCTGGCTAAGGGAAGGAGGTTCTCAAACCAGATTTGATGGTACATGGCCCGTCCAACATCCCTTTGATGCGATGAAGTTGTCTTGTCCCCTTTGCAGAAAAAAACCCCAAAGCGTAATATTTCCATCTCCATGTTTGATGGATGGTGTTCTGGGGATCATAGGCAGCATTCCTCCTCCTTCAAACACTGCGAGCTGATTTGATGCCAAAGAGCTCGAATTTGGTCTCGTCTGACCATAACACTGTCACCCAGTTCTCCTTTGAATCATTCAGATGTTCGTTGGCAAACTTCAGACAGGCCTATACATGTGCTTTCTTAAGCAGGGGGACCTTGCGGGTGTTGCAGGATTTCAGTCCTACACGGCGTAGAGTGTTACCAATTGTTTTCTTGGTAACTATGGTTCCAGCTGCCTTCAGATCATTGACAAGATCCTCCTGTGTAGTTCTGAGCTGATTCATCACGGTTCTCATCATTATAACAACACAAGGTGAGATCTTGCATGGAGCCCCTGACCAAGGGAGATTTCCTATTCTTTTATGTTTCTTCCATTTGCGAATAATTGCACCAACTCAAGTTTGGTCTCTTCTCACCCAGCTGTTTGGCGATGGTCTTGCAGCCCATTCCAGCCTTGTGTAGGTCTACAATCTTGTCCATGACATCCTTGGACAGCTCTTTGGTCTTGGCCATGGTGGAGAGTTTGGAATCTGATTGATTGCTTCTGTGGACAGGTATCTCTTATACAGGTAACAAGATGAGATTAGGAGCACTCCCTTTAAGAGTGTGTTCGTTATCTCATCTTGTCACCTGTATAAAAGACACCTGGGAGCCAGAAATCTATCTGATTGAGAGGAGATCAAATATTTATTTCCCCCATTAAAATGAAAATCAATTTATCACATTTTTGACATGCATTTTTCTGGATATTGTTATTCTGTCGCTCACTGTTCAAATAAACCTACCATTAAAATTATAGACTGATCATCACTTTGTCAGTGGGCAAACATACAAAATCAGCAGGGGATCAAATACTTTTCCCCCTCATTATAAGGTCAGGGACAGGCAAACTGGTCAGGATTTAGTGGAGGATGAACAGAGCAAAATATGAAGAGGTCCTTGAAGAAACCCTGACATGGAGTGAACAGGACACACTGGGATGAAGATTAGACTCTCAGCACGACAACAACCAAAAGCACATGGCCAAGAAGATGCTGGAGCAGCTTAGAAACCAGTCTGTGAATGTCCTTGAGTGACCCTGCCAAGGCCTGAACGTGAACCCCCTTGAACATCTTCGGGGAGACCTGGATACTGTAGCTCACAGACATTCCTAATACAATCTGACTGAGCTTAATCAATGATCTGCAAGGAAGAAACTGCCCAAACACAGGTTTACAAAGGTGGTATACCCAGAAAAGGCCTCAACAATATTTTGAGAAAGTGAAGGGTTCAGAATACTTTCCAATAGTACCCTATGGGTCTACATACATACACATTTATACTTAAAATCACCAAGAAGAACAAAAAAAAACACATTGTCAAATACATTTATATTACCAAAATGTATCAACATTTTAATTGCATAGTCTAAAATATATGTGTATGGCAATAAAAAGCTAATATAGTAAAACATAATATATACAAATACTTTCAAATTTACATCTAATAATTTTGTTCATCTCAGGGAATTAATTTGATCTCTTGATACCGTATTTTGTAAAATAGGTCTGTAATGTATAATATTCCTCTTGTCTCCGTCAATTCAATGTTCCTTTGTTTAAATCGAGGGAGGGATAGAAAGCCTAAGAGACCCAGTCCTATTCATCTTCTGTGAGTAGGTTTATGCTGCAGTACTGCTGATGTAGTAGAGGCAACCCTTTTCCAGTGACATTAACCTCCTGTAAACAGTGGAGCACCATGACAGACCATAAACACAGGGGCTACAGCCATTAACCTGAACCCAATACTCTACATTGCTTTAACTCCTTCTCTCTCCTGAGTCTCTCTACCTTTAGAACTTCCTTATTCAGGTAAACCGCACATTTACTGAGATGTATTCAATCAGGTTGTCTTGGGGAGTTGAACCAGTAACCTTTCGGTAACTGGCCCTAACCCTCAAACCACTGGGCTATTTGCTGCCTTTCCCTGCTCTCTGAACACCTCCTCTTCCCCTCGCTGTGTTGTGAGCCAGGTCCGATGGCTAGTGGAAATAGCACACAGACAGCTTCCACAAGGCATAATGAGATATGGCAATAAAAGCAGAGAAACAGACAAGTTAACATGCTGGACATGGCTGGCTTTAGGCAGCTAGGCTCCCCATTCCATCACACATTGCACCGGCTCATTCACCGGTGGGATGACACTCACATGACATCCTAACCAATGTGGCATTTGCGGTATGGAGAAGAATAAAGCAGACGGACCATGTTCTCACAGACGGCTGTCAGGTCAGATAAGGTCTGTGCGTGTAATGAGCTCGCTTTCAGACACAGTACGCAACGCGCCTGGCCCCCTCAACTCTCCTAGCCACTGGACTATAGCACCCAGGGACTCAGAGACAGGGGCACACCAAGAGGGGCATATGTGTTAGAGCTCCACCTGCTGGCCCCAGGGTTGAAGGGTTTAATAGCACAGTATATTGAAATGTTTTAAAGCCTGTTTAAAATTTGTCATTCGTTGAAGAATGCTTTCTTTTGATATTGTATATTGATCAAAGCTACTGAAAAATCTATACAACCCGTCTCCACACAAGGCATATACGACATATGTAACATTTCTATAAAATAATTATAGAAATTGGAGAAAATTAAATACTTTATTCTCCTCCCACTATCTCTCTGGTTCAGACATTCATTGGCCACCAAATCAATCTCACTCTCCTAGGATCACGCTTAACTGCCTGTATAAGGACAGAAACAGAATGTTGTGCTGCTACCAGGTGTGTTAGTCTTGCATCTGGCGATCAGAAAGGGACTAAAAGACTGAGGTGAAAGAGAGTCACAACTGAAAGAGAGCACCACCTGCGCATCCAAAGAGCATTGGTGTTCATGGTGACAGTCCAGCAGTAATAGCATATGACAGGATTAACACGATTAGCAAGATTTTACGCTTATTCAAATACAGCATAAACCAGAAGTTCAGGTGAAGATTTACTTTATGTGGGCATACTGTTACATTATATCCGACTACCAGATAAGATGTGATTAGGTTAAAAAGCAGCCTGTTCACACATTCAATAAGCTTTTCACTCGGTACTTCAATTACCAGGTTACACTGTCTGGCAAAACGGCTTACCTCCTGCTGCCCGCAGCCACGGGGACTCTCCATCCCTTGATCTGGCTGAGCTCGGGGTCGGCCACGTCAATGAGCAGGGGGAGGCGGGGCATCCACACATTCATCTCCAGCTGAGCGCTCAGGTAGCTGTAGGTGAAGTTGAGCACCATCCTCATCCGCCCCCTCGTCTCCTTCCCATTAACAAACACGTAGTCACAGCGATCCGACACCTGGGGGCGAGGAGGAACAAATAGGGAAACAAGAACTACCACCCGAGGGACAAATGGGGGAACCAAGAACTACCAGGTTCAACAAGAAAGACAATCTGTTTTACCAAAGTATTTGTCTATGGGTGATCAGGAGTTAATGATTCAAATATTTCCAAGTTTATACAACTAGAGGAATACGCATATTGTGTTCTTCAGTTCTGCCACTACATTGATAACAGAAAGTTTGGGATTCTTTGAATATTTTTGGGGGATATCTACTTAAGTATGACCTAAAAGGCAGTCTTTAGAATTGAGTGTAGTACTGCTAAATTGAACACCACTGGTATATGTGATACAGTAACATTTCTAAATGATCAATGCATGATAGTCAACACGATATTTTACTTGTTTCATTTGCTTATAGAACTTTTTGTTACCCAGCCATAACACACTATCGATGATTGTTTAGGCTACACCCAAACCAATGTATAACCTGAAATGTAGTATCAAGCATGGTTTACAGATAAACCACACTCATCCACCCATTTGCCACCCTTAAACACCTATGCAGGTCATAACAGTGGGACAGGCTGGTGTTTAAACTAAATCTCCTGCTGAGGTTAAAGTAGGCCTTTTCAGATGCTTTTACCCAGTACTTTAGTAGCACATACTCACTTCGTTGTTGTTTGCCCAAAAACACATATCTTATATATATATCTTATATATATTTAACAAATGCTGCATTACAAACACACATACTTGCACACACTCATGAAGATATTATTGAATATATTTTTTCTAAACAACATTACCCGGCATAATGGAAACATTACATTATACTGTTGTTGTTGCAATGCAAAATCTTATTACACACCAAACAAAGAACAGACTTGGACAGAGTCAGCATTACATTTGTAGCAGTTCATACGGAATATGCTCTTACTCAACAACATGGCAGTCAGGGATAAAGAATAAAGTGATACAGCTTGTAATTAAACTTGAGAAAATTATTTGCGCAATCTCCCTGAGCCAATGCCTCCACTTAACTCTATCAGCACACGCATTCAAAACACCTTTATGAAATAATAACCCAATCATAAACGTTGCCAAAGGCTATCCTTCATCATAACCTTCATGCCAGATTAGTGCAACATCAACCATATGTAATCTAAAAAAGTCCTGTTTTCATTAGGGTTTTCCAGTTTAATGGATTTTAGATACATGTGGTTGGATTGAGGTAGGTTGCAATTGTTCCTCTTTGCAGGACAAGATTCTGACAGCATTTGCTGAGCTTAAGCCAAGGTGAATAAGTTTGGAGAGCTACTGCATGTCTTCTGGTTTCAGGCAAGAGTACACAGCATGTTAAAATGACACCTATTTCCTTGGTGCCATGCAGATCTGACATCCAGATTTGACATCTTTCAAATACTTTGAGCATTTGCTTGAGGCTGTCTGGAGAGCCAAATTGATAGGCACTCTTCCATTTCTATTAAAATAAGTGAGAAAACAAAAACAATACAAAATAATATTTATTTTATAGTGATTGGAGTTATTCCAGTAATTTATTTGATGACATAACCATCAACTTGATAAATAATAGCAAAGTATGGAAATTAACATGTGAGTATCCTATGAGAAGGAGTGACGGTATTCTGCATACAACCCATACTGGATAACTGCAAAACCCATACTAAATAACTTCCTATTTAACTCAGTGGCTAGATGATTAGAAAACATCCATACACAATAATACAACGCCAATATCAATGAATTAAGTTGCATTAAAAACAGACACGATTCTGTAGTGGAAATCACTGGAACACTTCTGAAAACCATTGCATCCACAAATGCAAGTTAAAACTCTACCATGCCAAGAAGAAACAATACATAAACAATATGCAGAACCACTGCCACCTTCTCTGGGCCCAAGCTTATTTAAAAAGGACTGAGGCGAAGTGGAAAACTATCCTGTGTTCTGACAAATCAAAATTAGAAATTATTTTTGAGAATTATGGCTGCCACCGCCTCCTAAAGAGGAGAGGGACCATCCGGCTTCTTATCAGTGCACAGTTCAAAAGACAGCATCCGTGATGGTATGGGGGTGCATATTTATTATTTCAGCAAGACAAGATAAATCAATAAATAAACTTAAATCAGTGCTGCTAGAATTCTAACTAGAACAAAAAAATATATGAACACATTACTCCAGTATTAGCCTCTTTGCACTGGCTGCCTGTTAGGGTTAGGGCTGATTTTAAGGTTTTATTGTTAACCTATAAATCAATACATGGACTTTCTCATACTTATCTCGCCGAAATGATCCAGCCATACATACCTGCATGTAACCTTAGATCGCAAGATGCAGGCCTTTTAATTGGACCTAAAATTTCTAAACAAACAGACAGAGGCTGGGCCTTCTCTCATAGAGCTCCATTACTGTGGAATGATTTGCCAATTAAAGTTAGAAATGCAAACTCAATGCAAACTGTCAAGTGTCTACTAAAGACTCATCACTTCAGCCTGGTCTATGATTAAGTGTAGTCTGGCCTGGGGCAGGAAGGTGACCAGAAAGGCCTAATACTGTCCACCATTGCTGTCTTGCCAGATGGGCTCTCATCGCCATTAGGATGCCCTCCCTCAAATGCCATTCGGGGACGGAATCACAGGCTTGTTGTTGTCTCTCTGTTGTGTACTTGTGCAATTGGACTATACTCTGCTGGCAATACTCTGGGGGGCTTCCCCCCAGATAAGGCCACATTGCCACTAGACCCCCCCCCTCTCAGCCCCAAGATTTTACGCTGCTATATTATTGTGCTGGGGGAGTAGGGTCAGTTCTCCTTCTCCACTATAAATCCTTGTAGATCTAAGGAATGCATTTTCAAAATGTTCCCTTTCTTCTGGGTTTTAAACTTAGAAGGACATGAGGTCTTGGCCCACACCTGCGGAGTACAAGGCTTGACTCGTTGCTGTCCCTGTCCAAAGTCCTACTGGTTGTGTTGCAGATCAAGATGATGCCTGACAATTTCAGCTGCCACTCTGCTTTTTCCTAGCCACTGAATTTCAACTCTATTGTTGTTTGCTCCTTGGGGTTTCAGGCCGAGTGTTTTGTAAGAGCACTTTGTGACAACTGCTGATGTAAAAAGAACTAAATAAAATACATTTTATTGATTTTATTGATTGAAGAGAATGCTATACAACATTATCCACATATCACAACAGCATGACTCTGTAGTAAGAGCCCGGGTGCTACATGGGCCTGCCTGCAGTCCAGACCAGTCACCAACTGAAAACATGTGGTTCATAATGAATGAAAAAATACGATGAAGAAGCCCCTAAAATGTTGAGCAGCTAAAATCCTATATCAAGCAAAAATCTGAATACATTTGACTTTCAAAACTACTGCAGTTGTTCTCAGTTGACTCAGTTACAGAGTATTGTGAAAAGAGTTGATGCAACATTTGCAACCAAAGTTGTAAACATGCCTCTGTCTAAAAGTGTTGTTGGCATCAAATTCAAAATGGTTATGTATTTTTCCCAAAAAAATAATGTCTCTGTTTCAACATTTGATATGTTGTCATTGTACAATAATCAATTCAATACAGGGATACATGATTTGCACATCATTGCATTCTGTTTTTTTTACATTTTACGCATCATCCCAGTTTTCTGCCATGTTGTCTCACAAAGACCTTGAACCTCTCAGTATTTGTCACAATATGCTGATACTGCCGACACCCCAAACATTTTTTTCAAGAGGACAACATTTCTTATTGCCTGACAGTGGTCCCCCAGTTCTCCCAATGATACAGTCTGCTGGTTCAATTGCACCCTGATATTCTGCTTTGAAAGACACTGTTGGACTCTAGATATTGTCCACTTACAGTCCCCTCCAAAAGTATTGGAACGACAAGACAAATTATTTTGTTTTTGTTGATCAATGAAGACATTTGGGTTTAAGATCAAAAGATGAGTATGAGACAAGAGTTCATTCACATCTAGATGTGTTAAACAACTTAGGGCATATCACCGTTTGTATTAGACCACAGCATTTTGAGGTAAGCAAAAGTAAAGGATCAAATTATCTTAACGTAAATAACATTTAATATCTGGTGGCATAACCCTTGCTTGCAATAACAGCCTCAAGCCCGCGACCCATCGAAATCACCAAACTGTTGCCTTCTTCATTTGTGAAGCTATTCCAGGCTTTTACCGCAGCTTCTTTCAGTTCTTGTTTGTTTCGGGGTGTCTGTCTTCAGTCTCCTCTTAAGGAGGTAAGATGCATGCTCTACCGGGTTAAGGTCAGGTGATTGACTTGGCCAGTCTAAAACCTTCCACCTTTTCCCCTGATGATGGACAATGGGTCATTGTCCTGCTGCATGATAAACATCCTCCCAATTAGTTTCAATGCATTTCTCCAAAAATTTGCAGATTTTTTTTTTCTGTACACTTATGAATTCATTCTGCTGCTACCATCTTCAGTTACATCTAAAATAAATATTAATCATCCTGTTCCAGAAGCAGCCATGCACACCCAAAGAATGACATTACCTCCACCATGCTTCACAGATGAGTTTGTATGCTTCAGATCATAAGCAGTTCCTTTCTTTCTCCGCACTTTGGCCTTTCCATCACTTTGGTAGAGAATAATCTTGGTCTCATCAGTCCATAAGATTGTGTTCCAAAACTTTTGCGGCTCATCTCTGTACTTCCTTGCAAATGTCAATCTGGTCCTTCCAATTCTTACTGCTGATGAGTTGTTTGCATCTTGTGGTGTGGCCTCTATATTTCTGTTCTCTGAGTCTGCATCAAATAGTGGATTGTGATACCTTTACCCCTGCACGGTGGAGGTCATTGGTGATGTCACTTACTGATGTTTTGGGGGTTTTTTTCACAGCTCTCACGATATTTCTGTCATCAACCACTGTTGTTTCCCTGGCTGATCTGTTCGACGTCTGTTGCAAAGTACACCAGTAGTTTCTTTCTTTTTCAGGACATTCCAAAATGTTTCTGCTTGTTATGCCCAATGTTTGTCTAATGGCTCTGGTGGACTTTCCTTCTTTTTCAGCTTGACAATGGCTTGCATTTCTCCCATAGACAGCTCTCTGGTCTTCCTGTTGGTTTATCCTCTTTAACAAGAAATGCAGTCTATATATGTTTAAACCAAGGATTGAAACATTGACTAGTCATGCAGAGATATTTAATGTTTGAACAATCAACCTAAAAGGCAACACCTGGGCAACAAGAAACATCTGTCAGTCACACGTTCCAATAATTTTGCTCACTAGAAAAATTTGTGGGTTCAAACAAAGGGTGGTTTGAACCCACACAGCGTCCTGAGTTGTTCAACACATCTAAATGTGAATACCAGGAAATGAAGCCGGAATTCTGAACTCTTGTCGCATACTCATCTTTTGATCTTAAACCCAAATGTCTTCAGTGAACAACAAAAACAAAGGAATTTGCCTTGTCGTTCCAATACTTTTGGAGGGGACTGTATTAACAATACCACAAGATATTAAAGTCAATGTTTCTTGCTTTCTTTGCAGCCTGGATATTCCTGACAGTTTAATCCCCTAAAGGCTGTGTATTCTTTTTGTAGTGAGTATTCTATATAATATCTTCAGCTAAAATGCACATGGGAATTTTCAATGAAAGTTACTTATGTTAAGAGGACTGCTGCTCCTGAATAAGGTAGAGGGAAGTGTGATTAGAGTAAAGCTCCTCTTCAAAGAGGTAAGGATTCAGGCATTTTTGAAAGACAGGCAGTAACTCCACTGTCCTGACTTTGGGAGGAGGCTTAGGATGCAATCTAAGAGGGTGCAGATCCTGATGTCCAACCCTGAGAGGCTGGAGCAGAGGTGGCTCATGATGTCAAAGGCAGTGGATACAGGCTGAGCAGTAGAATCAGAATCATATTTTGCAGAGCTTCTGTAGTACAGAGCAGAGCGATATCAGTTGAGTAAGTCACTTGGAAGCGTGATTGCTTAGGGTATAGAATGTAGGGTCAAGAAGATCGTAGAGGGATAACGAGACTGGGTCAGAGAAAGCACACACATTTCGGAAAGAAACGCTCAAATGCATATCCATTGTGGAGCGCAGTTTCCGCTTATAATCTAAGCGGAAAGTTTAACATTGTGAGAAATTGTGAAATATATTATATAGGCCTATTTGAAATACATTACAGTATATTTTTTGTGTCCTGAAATGATATTTCCAATCATGTATTATAAGTATATTAAAGTATGAAACGAGTGGGTACATTTCAATATTTTTAAGTATACTTATTGCTATTTACATACTATTTGAATATTCAAAAGTATGGTTCCAAAATACAAAATTGTATACTTATTTTTTTGGCATGGATATTCATAATGCTGAGTGGGTCAATAGCTATCTAGAAACATTAATCACTTTGCTAGAAAGCTCCTTATACTGATCTTTATCACATTTTGCAGCTTTTGCATCACTAATAATATATTAGATGGGGGCCAGGGAAATGTGCGTAACAGGCATGTTTCTATTGTTATCATATGTTAACTCAGACCAGGTTTGTTGCTAGTGAAAGAAAGCTAGAAACATGAATGGGTTTACAGGGAGATTAGAAAGCTAACAACCTCTATTGAAGATGAGGATAAATATTATCTGCTTTGTTAGTGGAGACTGGGAAAGGGTGAGGTCAAACGAGGAAAGGATTGGAATGAATTAGGTGGAAATACATACAGTTGCAAGTCTCCCAGTATTAAGGTCTCAGACTCATTGAGGAACTCTTTAACGGCACCTAGACAGCAATAAATGCGAACCATGTTGACCTTAAAGGGGCACTTCACCCTGGGGGGGCCTTAGGAGGTGTATATCATGAGATTTCTAGAGCATTGAGATTTGTTTCACACATAATTGGAGAATGCTTCTATAAAACGGATTTGAAGCCAGTGGTAGCTGGATAATATGGGATTTCTTTGCTTACTGGTAAAACGTGTTCAATATGGTTTGAAGAAAGTATTTACTAATCGCATTCGGACTACAGCAGTGTAAGAAGACTAACGTGGCAAAGAAGTAATTTAATTCTATTGATTGGTGCCTTGCTTCTAGGAAAACAAACAGTGAGAATTTACTGCTTACGTTGTCAAGATAAATAACATCACAATTGACATCTATATCTAATCTACTGTAAAATGTAAAGTCTACTCTTGTTGGCTAGTTTCTTGGCTAGTTACTGTTGTTTTTAACTGCAAATTAATTGAGCCTTGAGGATAATAAAACCATGACTGTGGAATTAACTAATGAGATCTGTGGCCAGCATGTTCCTGCATAATGTATTAACAAAAGTGAATGTAGTTATTTGTTATTCAAGCTACTTTCTCTATATTTTTGGTTAACAAATGGTTGAATCATTCATAGATTGACTAGATTTAGTAGAGGCTTAATAGATTTCTGGGGCCATATTCATAAAACATCTTAAGGCTAAAAGTGGCTCCTAACTTGCTGATAGGAGTAACTCATAAAAAATGCGTCAGGACGAGTATTTCACAAAGCGTTTAAGCACTAAAACCAGGTCCTAAATCTGGGTAAAGTTAGTAGTCAAGAAGACTCCTAAGTCATTAAGACCAAGTCACAATCCGCTTCGTAATCCGTCCACATGTTAGTAACCTTTAATGACACCAAGCTTTTAAAAAGGTACGGTCTTAATCACGAAGGTATTATGATCGTAGTAGAGCTGGTCATTGACGCAGCAATGACTAGTCAGTATATCATTCTTGGTTTCATGTTTTATTGGTGACACTTGACCTACATTATTATTTGAATATATTTATTTCAATATGGCAACATGACACATCCTTCTACAGTATCGCTATGATGAATTCACTGTCAGATTCATCCACTATCAGCCAATCACTGTGGGAATAGGAAGTACATTTGTTAATTGAACACAACATCCTCCATAGCAACGGGGTCAACACCGCCCTTTCTCTTAGCATATGACATCTCCCCGTTCCTTAGTAGAAGTTGGTCTTAGCAGCTTTGTAAATAGGTTTGAAGAGGAAACTCTTAGCTAGCAACTTTTGTGCTTTTTAGGAGTCCTCTTACAGTTCAAATTAAATGTTTTGTGAATACAGCCCCTGATTTCTTAGCTTTTTCTACTGGTAAATGTGTGTCTACGTATGCTTGCAAGGTACAAAATTAGCTTGTCAAAAGTAAATCAGTTATGAAAACAAATTAATGAAAACAGTTTTTTTCAAATGGTGAATATGTGTTAATGTTATTGTTTGTTGGAATGTTTTGTAATTGAGTAACACCATGTAAACAAAACGCTAAAGAGCATTTTTCTGCAATGGTTTGTAATTACCACAGACCGGTGCAGAACAGCACATTTGAATGATCAACATAGGTGTTTGAAAGTTTATTTTTCAACAAAAATTATAATACATTCGCTATGAACTCTCGAATTTGTGGTATTTTTCCAACACACCAACAGAGGAAGTTGATTCTACCGTGAAATTCCAAATCAGACCTTCTAGATTGTGTTGACGAGACACTAGTAATTGGTACATTAGGTAGTTGTGCTATGGTGAAATGCCGATTTAAGAGGACAAGTGACAGTGACAAAGGAATTGAAATTAGATAGGTGAATGTCTGGGAAAAGCTAAAATGAGTGTAGACAACCATATGCTCCCTCTGTGAAAACCAGATACTCTCAGACTGAGAGAACACAACGTAAGATGATGAAAGCAGCTGGAGTAGCAGTGTTCTCTGGGGTAATCCACGTCTCCTTCAGGGCCACAAAGTGTGAAGGGCATCAGGCTGAGATGAACTCAGCTTTACCGACTGCAGATTGGCAGTTCCAAATGCTGGTGTTGAATGGGAATTTCACATGGTTTGTATGTGCAGGGTACACTAAATGAAAGATTTTAAAAGTGTTAGGTGTTCAGTTCGCTTAGTGAGAACAAGCTAAAGAACTAATGTCTTTCTTCCAAGTTGGGTCGCAACATTCGTCAGGATTTGCTGGAAGGCTGAATCTTGGTTTTGCGTGGTGACACATCTAGTTCTTGTGAGAAGAATCAGGAGATGTTGAAGTGAGCTTGATGGAAAAGGCCAAATCCACATGTTAGGTAATTTCCAGTTAAGGTGCATTAGAGATTTCTTGCAACATGTATTAACTTGGAAAAAGTGGAGGAAAATATGATTAGTGATTCCCATTGGTAAAGCTGATGTCATGAACACTGAGGGTCTGCGTAAGGTAGAGAGTCTCTGAAAGTCAAAGTAAGGAGGATACAGCTAGTGGTACCTTTCCAGTGAGTGTTCTGGGTTGAAGAAAAAAGTCATTGGGGAATGGAGATAATGTTCATGAGTTAATGAGTTTGCTGAAGTTTTGGTTGATGTTCGGCTTTCCCTGGTGACAGCTGTTCCCAGTCTCTCGTCGGATATCAGATGGAGCTAGGTGCTTCTCACAAAAGCCAGAGAAAGTGGAGATGCTTTTAGTGTAGAACCTGAGGGGTTACATCTTAGATACTCTTGGTAGGTAGAAATTACCTGTGCGCCGAGCAATGAATTTGATGGTTTTGTTGTTGACTGGCTTCCATTTTTTAAATGGGAGTTGAGATAAGTTTCATTATTTAGGATGTTTTATGGTATTTTTTATGGGAATAGGTACAATGTTTTAGATTGTATTTTATAGGGGTAGGTAATATGTGGTAGATTGTATTTTTAAAGGAGGAGGTATTATGTTGTAGGATTGAGTTAGCACACAGACAAAAAGTATGCAGCAAAAACACTCCATTATGTGACAGCGATGGGGACTATACATTTAAAGGTACGGAATTTGATTTCTGTATTCGATACACTTCAGGCATACAAATTATAATGCACTGTGATGATTGGTAACTATATATATATTTTTTTATGTCAAATGATTACACAAAACCCCCAAAAATCAATGAAAGAAAATCTTCGTAAATATATGTACTGATTTTCTGTTATCTCTACAATGCCAACAAGCTGTGCAGGACTGAAATACATTTTTCAACACAGATTCTACTAAATTAAAGCATATAATTTTCTAGAGAACCCTTCAGCACACAGCTCTGCACAGTGTTCACTCAATCTCTGTAGGCAGCTGCAGTAATACTGATAGTTCATATTGAGGTTCTTCCTCATCCACTGTGCACACAGCTTTGAGTAACAATTCTTTAAGAAAACTAGCCAGTTGAGACTAGTTTTTGTTAAAGAACATGGATACATACCCTATATCTAGCTGTCCATGAACTCTGACCTAGCTGATGTTAGTCATTTATATAAATTGCATTGGCCATTTGTCTTCTATGAGCAAAGTTCTACTGTACACAGCTCTGGTCGAACGTCCGATTCCTGAACATAAACAATACTTTCGTGTTTGTCTGTGTGTTCTGGTGCTTGTGGCCATCTCCAAGAACATTAATAAATGCTTTGAAAATATATATTTTGGAAATACATAACCACAACATGTGCAAATACAGTTGGCTATTGCTGGTTTCAAAATACTCAGAAAGGACAGTCAGAAGTCAGAAATATAGGACAGAGAGGTGAAATACTTTAATGGTTTATATTAGAATGACTTTAAATACAGTTTTTTAAATGTTTTAGTAGGAGGCAAGGAGGAGGGGTCCGGGAGGACAATGATTGTTCCCCAACTGTCTCTAATGGGGGGCTGAAAAACGGGACTTCAGAGGTAAACATTGCTCAGTAGATAATTAAACCTACAGGGATCTCTCTCTCTCTTTCGCTCTGCCTCTTAAACACTCACACATTTAAATGTGCATCCAGAAATGTCAATACACTAAGTAAAGGCTTTTGGTACACAAAACACACCTGCGCACAAACATGCTCAGCCAATAACCCACCCACCCACACACACACACACACACACACACACACACACACACACACGTATACAACCCTCCCTCACTCCAAGTTCAGCCCCCCCCCCACATCATTATCATGTCCTATCCAATTACCACAGTGTGTTGTTTGATACAAAAACTAAAACGGGGAGGGAAGTTGAGATCTGAGTGTCATCTATCTATCAGTCGTGCATAGAATACATGTGTTCTACCCTTCGGCAGTTGAGCTAAAAACAGACATCTCTCTCTAGCGGTTAACAGCAAACACTTTACAGCCAAAGGACACAGTATTATAGACACTATGTTCTGGGAATTCCTATGATTTACAATGTAGAATATTTTCCTTACCTTCTACTGTGGCTTGTGAGCATCATGAACTAAAAGAGTGAAATTCACTACTTTGCAGTGTTGTATATAAAAAAGGATCGCTCAAAACATTTGGACTATACAGAGGTTTTTGTAATATAAAAAGAGACGGTCTCTTTGGGATCTGCTATTGTCTCACAAAAAAGGCTATGACTCAGCCCACACCAATGGTTGATATTCATAAAATAACTAGACAAATGCAATGATACAACCCAGAAGTATGTCCCACAATGTTTAAAAGGGGTTTGAATCCCAGATGAGAATCCCCTAGACTCATATTAAAATATGGTGGGACACTTGTTAAGGTCAACTGCAAAAACTTTTCCCAGTTCCAGTACCATGATACTTCATCATAGCAACAAACCAGTGGACTCGGGACAATCGATGTTGAGACGTGTCCTCTGAAGCACATCCGGTGCCATTCTGGTTTTTATCACCCTGTTCACTCAACCATGAAGTCTAGACTGAGTCTTTACACATCAGCGGGAACACATTATGCAGTCCTCTACCTTGATTGAGCTCACAGGCCCCCATGCCTGCCACTAGAAGAGGTGAACGACAAGCCAGCATATTCAAATAATAATGCCCAAGAAGGGTTTATTAATATCACTAGGTTTAAGGAAATGTACCTGAAACAACATTTTAAGTCAAACGAAACTGATTAAAATACTGCAGATAAAGTTTGAGATTACAATTAATTGCTACAGTATCCACAAACCTATACCACCACAATGAGAGAATCGCAGCTTGTAAAAGGGTGTCTTTAGGTGTTTTTGGAGCCTGTGTTCCTGTTTTTGTTTCCCTTTCATCTCCAGAACGATGCTCAGGAAGTCAATGGCTGCTGCAAGTAAGTTAGTCAAACCCTGAAAGACTCCTCCACAGATCACACTTACTTTGACCACCTCTTCGTCGGTTGACTGACACTCCACTGACTCAGTAACATCCATAACAGTGCCGTCTGTTCCTACGGTGACCACCTTCACTGGTATGGCAACAGTCCTCCCGGTAAGAACGGCCGTATTCAGGATCTCTGTGTCCTGAGGGGAGAAGAGGGGGATTTTTTTTGTTACGTTTAACAGTTCTGACAGTTTTAACTGTACTTATTGAGATGCCGAGGTATGGTCAGATGTTGTGTAAAACAGTGTTACTGTTTCTTTGTCATAATTGGAAAAAGCCATAGAATTCATCATAAAAAGAAATGTTTGCACATCTACTTTAGCCTACATCTTTATACATGTTTGCCTGTGAATAGAGCACTACCAATCCAGGCAAGTCATTCATTTATAACCCAGATTTACAATGTGTACATATTATAAAGATAATTAGTCTGCGGTAAAAAAGTTGGGGAAACTATGATGTCCGTTTGCAGTTAGGAAAAATAGAACTGTATATTAAAAAAAAAATCTATTTACTTGTATTTACACAGCCACTAAACAACTGATAAACTTTGCAATCATATATAATATAAATGGCTGCTCTTTAATTGACAAGACAGTGATCATAATATACTATATTAACAGTGTCTCACTCAAAGCAGGAAAAAATAATTAGATGAATGTATCTACTTGTAAACCCACTGTCTGTACAGTCAGGTGTCAGCATGCACACATTGGCTTTGCTACACCCAAACACACATAACAATACAGACTCACTCAGTTCAGCTTAGTTTCAATAAAAGACCAGTTAAGAGGCCTACTACTATCTGTGAAAGGCAAAGTTAAAATGGGCTCCAGACAGGGCTTTGTTTGCTACACCAGGCTCCTCTCATTTCGCCTTGTTACTTCAAATGGCCCTCTCCTTTTGAGTAAAACAGATAACATTATTTAACGCTCCACTGTGGATAATAGAATTTAAGTCTTTCTCCCTCTCTCTCCCTCATTCGCTGCTGGTTCCTCTCTCCAGGATTCAGTCTTTTTCCCCTCGATCATTGTGCCTCTAATGTGCCTCAGTTGGTAGACCATGGCGCTTGCAACAACAAAGGTTGTAAGTTTGATACATTTTCTGACAACTCAACTGAATTATTCCGCTGCTTCGTAATTGCCAATTTCAGTCAGACGGATACCACTGAAGTTGTTTGCAGCAACATCAAGATGGAAAATGTTGAATAAAACAGTAATCAGCGATTGGATGATTTCTAACAAATCAGTGTATTAATGAAACATTTTCAAAACAATGCTTTACCTATGCACCTTCTGGCTTTGGACTGACAGAGACCTGAGGAATTTTATGAAAGAAATCAAAATGGTTTTCTAATCGAGAAATTGTAGAGAGGATACTCAGATCCCAGCCTCATGATATCCTCAGCAGTGAATCATGGAGAAAAAGCTCAAAAGAAGTGGTCCTTAATAATGAGTGATGTCTCCCAAACTGTGTGAATCAATCCATTTCCACCTGATGATTATGTTTACCTTGAACATATAGTTTTCCTTTGATTACAAAATAACGGTTACGTGATTCAGATGAGCAGTGCTGACAGTCTGACAAGGAGATTTCCACACTTTTTATCTACTGTCAAAAATAGCAATTTAAGCAGACCTGGCCATGGCTTTGATAAAAATAGACAAAGGAACTACTTTCCTCCCTATTAAATCAAATCACGGAACAGTTATTTCAAAGTAAAAGTAAAAATTCTGACAATGCTAATGCTTTGAACTGCCAGTCAAAACATCCATTCAGTAGTGATTTTTTTAAACTCTGATCTTTTCACCTCTTATAGTCAACACAAGGAATCTTTTGATACATTATATTCATTTGATTCAGTAATGCCCAGGGCATAGAAAATTGCCTACAAAATGATGAGCTAAAGTCTCAAAAGAATCAAGATTCTACAAGCCTCTCTTCCACCATAGGGGCTCATTAGAGGTGTAATTTGTTTTAAATGTGTTTTACTAGAAGCAAACATAATAAATTCAGTTAGAAATTAAGTTGTAACCTTCTATTAGACTGAGGCTTATAAAAGTGTGCTTCTAGACCGCAATGGGACTATATTGTGAACTGCCATTAGGAGATTTGTACAACAGTATTCGCAAACTGCAGCAAGCACCCAAATGATTCATTCTCAACTTTTAAACAGATGCAGGCTGTGTGTGTTTCTGTAAAGCTGTGTCCATTGATAACATACAAAACATTCCTGAATTACATTAATTCCACAACGTGATTAATTATCAGTTCAACACATTTTTCTTCTTACGGCTAATCATAGAAGTGATTTATAGAATCGCTACAATGGCAGGTTCCCTGCCGATCCATGAACCTCGAGATATGTTTATAGAAGGCTTATTTTCCATTGGAAACCAATTACATAACAGCCCAGAAGGGCAAAACTAAAGTGGTTGTCTGTTTGCTGACACTTTAGTGAACCTATAAGCGATAACACATCCCATCTCCACGGGTCAGGGATTTGGAGCACTATATGCATTGAGTCATCAACCACACAGCAGATGTTGTCTGCATCCAGACTGGTACATCTTAAAGTACTATTCCATTGTTTTACATCTTGCAACCGCAACCAATCCAAATTATAATTGAATTTGAAGTATTTTTAAAAAGCCTTCACTGTGTCTTTTCTTTAGCCACAATGGAGAATGAGCTGACGGTTCCTGAAACATGTAATCCTTGAATCCAAGGATTCAACACGTTTCACAAGCGGTTAACATGCTTTTCCATATTTGAACCAGAGCTATCGCTTATTGTTTTGCTAAAGCATAGGGGTAACTTTATTGGTAGGCCTACTTAACTAGTACCTCTTTCAATATAGCAAGGGAGTGAGTATTCTTATTGTGAATCCTGCCTAACATCATGCTGGTACTGGTTGGTACACATCCATTAATATATAGGATGTGCTGTTCCAAGTTGTTGGAAATTTGAACATTTCTCCTTGCAATGCCGTTTCCCACCAAAACACAGCGAACAGGAAGACCGAAAGGGCCTCCTCTCTAACCGTATCCAACTGGTCCCGTGAGACGGCGTGTACCGGTGTTTACTGTTTTGCTAGCCTATGCTAAGAATTAATGTCATCGCCAGACCCATTTCCACTAAAGCATATTATAAGATTAACAACCAACTTCTGTGCTTAGCATATAATCCAGATAAAGGTTTACTGAACTTGGTGCCTTAATTAAAAGCACAATGGTAGGAGATGGTAGAACTATGGGAGAGAACAGGTCCTTTCTATTTAGATTTGCATGGGCTACAAATAGAGGCTGCCAGTTATTTTGGTAATTTCAGGGTGAGAACTTTAAGGACAGTGACATGCACTGATCTAATAGACCAACTTTGAAAAAGACAGCTCCCACACCTGTTTAGTTTTAAGTCAAGAATGGACATAGTTTACAATAAATTTCAGTACACACTAACAGGATGCATTGCCTTTTAAGCAGAATTGTATTTCCTTTGGGCCATATTTGAACATATTCTAAAATTGCAATTATTTATTAAAATGAGCTATTTGTGTTAAACAATGTTAAGCAATAATGGAGACAAAGGAAGACTAGAATGTTGTCCAGTCAGCCATTTAAACCTTGGCCTCAGGACATATGACTAAGTCTTCTCCAATCTTCAGAAGGATGTGTGAATAGTTATACTGTAGGTAATTCAAACAATACGATCCAAATATATTGTGAGGTTCTGTTTTGTTCCATGTTGTTTTTGATGTTGTCCATTGACTTCGCCTGGCGTCCTGCTTAAACAAAACGTAACATATATATTCAAAATATAATTCCAAATGGAGTAGTACGCACCTGATAGTCAAATTAAGGACATGTATTTGAGTGGTAAGTGTTAAAATATATATATTATTATTGATATATTATGGAACACTATATGCATGGTCACCAAGTCTCTCACCAACCCACCTCTGACCCATATTGAAACCTGCATGTCTGCAATAAAAGCATGGATGGAGGAAAACTTCCTCAAACTATACAGTAACAAAACAGAACTTCTACTCATAGGAACCAAATCCACCCTCACCAAAACTGGCACTTTCAATCTCAGCATCAATGACACCGTTGTTTATCCATCCCCCCACGCACGCAACCTTGGCGTCATTCTGGACTCTACACTCTCCTTTGATGAGAACGTCAAACAGACTGTAAAATCTTCATTCTTCCATCTCTGCAACATCCTGTCTTGACTACTGCAACTCCCTACTCACCGGCATCAAATCTACATCCCTCCATGAGCTCCAAATGGTTCAAAACTCTGCTGCCAGACTACTCACTCACACCATGTCCCGGCAGAATATCACCCCGTCCTATGTGAGTTAAACGTGCTTCCTATCTCCCAACTCATCGACTACAAGATCCTCCTACTGACATAAAAGGCCCTAAACAATATCGCCCTGCCTCCTCTCCGAACTTCTTCAATATCAACCAACACAAACACTCATAATCCCCAAGTCCAAGCTCAAAGGCTTTGGTGACAGGGCATTCTCAAGGGTTGCTCCTCGTCTGTGGAACTCCCGCCCCAAAACCATCCGTGACTCTGAGACCATCCACATCTTCCAGCAACGCCTCAAGACTCATCTGTTCAAAATCGCCTACCCATAGTCATGCCAAATCCCACACTCTCAATCTTTGTTGTTTTCTCTTAATATTTATTTTGTTTCGGTTTGTTTTCTGTTGTTTTGTCACAATTAATGAATTGTTGTTGTTTTTTTTGCCTCAGAACCATAGTTATAGTCCTTGACTTATTGATTTGCAACAATATAATCTACGGGTAACTTTATTTGGCACTGGACTTGTGCTGGAGTGGTCGAGAACGCTTCACATTAGCTTTTTATAACAACGTAGAGTAACCAACGTTACATTGATGTAATTAATCGAGTTTACTCGCCACTTGAATCCTGCAGTGAAATGGATCGCTCACACTGTCAACGACGGCAGAGAACATTTGAGAGAACAGGGTGTAAGAGCGCGCAGAAGGCTACGCGTACGTTAGGACGTCTGTGCTGTTACAAATAGAAAATTGGAATGCCTACAAGAACAGCCGGGCCTCCCTGATCTTTTTCTAAAACTGATCCCTAGATGCTGTGTGTGCACAAATCCACCTGTTAACCTTGCTTTTAGCATGATTTCTTATTTTATGTTGTCGCTAGCCTAAACTAGACATACATTTTGTCGCTAGTCGCATTTCCACAAAAACATATTATAATCGCATAACTAACATCTTCTATGCTTAGCAATAAATTACATATCTGATCCTGATTAATATTTATTGATAAACATCTCTGCCTACCTTATGCCTACTATTTGGAAATCATTTTAAAAAGACACACATATTTGGCTGTGGCCAAACACCTATCAAAAAAGCAACTTGTTTGCAGGCCCTGACCTGAACCCCATTTAGACCACATATTAGCTTAATCATCAAAGTACAATATCTCCAAAGGCATAGGTGTGATTCAGTGTTGGATAACATGCCTGCAGCTTTCCAGAAGGATTTTAAACAGAATCCTAACAATTATTACTGTAGTTGGTGCCTTGATCAACAGCACAGTTGTAGAACTTTTTGATCACACTGTAGACATGCAACTTTCTACTTAGATTTACATGGGTTACAAACAGATTCTGCCAGTCATTGTAAAAATTTGAGGGGAGACATTTAAGGGCCTTGACATTTTGAACATCTCTAACATTTAAGGGCCCAGTTTGATTGGACCAACTTGGAAAAAGATAGCTCCTGTATTTATTTTATTTAATATCAAGCAGTGTCCATAGCTTACAATAAAATATTATGTCATTAACACAATGCATGACTTTTTAAACCAAAAAACATATATAGATACATGAATATATATTATTGTTCTTTTACAAACAGTACTGTACACAGCACTGTATAATTTAGAATATAATTCCAATATTAATCAATACAAGAAACAAAACCATTTATTTGTATCTTACAAATGTGAAAAGCAATGGGTACACCAGAGCAGACTGAGCTGCCCAACAAAGACCAAGCTACACTTTCTATTGATCTTGTTTCCAACTGCTAAGATACCAACTGCAAACATAAACGGCATCAGTTATTTTTGTGTGTGTGTGTGTTTTGGTGTTTGTGTCTCTCTGTGTAGTCTGTGACTATGTCTTGACATTTCTGCCTCTCAGTGCCTCTGTGTATGAGGATTTGTGTATGATGTGCATGGGTTTGGGATGTAATTGGCAGTGGGTAGTGATATGTACTATACATATTGGTGCATATTTTCTTCGATTATTACCACATGATTGTTTGTAGGTACCACGGAATTCATCTACAATGTTTTTACCGGTTAAATAACCACAGTTTGGTGTAGTAACTTACAACATTTATAAGGAAAAGTTTATTACATTCCCTGCATTTTTTTGTGAATTGGCCAATTTTATGACTGACCAGATTAATTACAAGAAAATTCAAAAAGGAAATCGTATTACAATAAACAGTGTTACTACACGAACTGCTCTTATGTCCCAATTAACCGCATCAAAACTCAATTCATGCTGTGAAGTTGGCTCATTCGTACATGTCTCTATAGTGAGTCATACCGATAAGGCTTCTGACTCCAGGCTCTCACAACCTAGATGTACTGTGTACTTAGTAGAAGGGCATATCGCTGGGTGTGTGTGTGTGTGTCTGTGTTTGTGTCTGTGTGTGTGTGGCTGTATGCATGCGCCAATGCCTGTGTGTTTGAAAGAGTTGTAAGAATTTACAGTTTTCAGAACAATTGTTTGTGTGTTTGAGAACATCCCAACAGTGAATGGTGAAGTGTTTCACTGGACACTCTGTTAGCATTCAGCTCTGCCTCTGCCAGAGCTCAATCTCCTTGCCCATCTGGCCTTCGGGGTGTGAAATTAAGTGAGATTTGCTGTGACAGCGGGAGTGATGTGGGTGGCATGTGAACCAGGCCGGCTAGTCCTCGACTCTCCCCGTCCTTCCACTGCTCCCTGGGGCAAGGCCCTGCCGGCTGGGCCCTCCTGGGGCAGAGAGTGGCTGGTGGAGAGCATGCCTTATTCATGGTCCATAGTATGACAACCTGGCCCAGCAGTTGGTAGACACTCCAGTCCCCAGGCTCAAGCCTGATTAGCCTAAGCCATTCACTGCATCCAAGCTCCCACCACACACACACACATACACACACAAACAAACACATACCCCTCATCCCGCCCGCACTCAAAACCCATCATCACTTGGCTTGAAAAGCAGACCACGCAGCGCGTCCTGGCCCAGCATGAGAGTCACACACACGCTTATCTTAAAAGCCTCCACACTGAGAGAAAAAAGAGAAAGAGAGAGGGGACGAGGAGGGGATCGATAAAAGGCCATTACACCTCCGTGAGGTTGGAGGGTAGAAAGGTTGATGGGAAGGTGGAGGATTCGTGTGTTAGGACCTACCGCAGATCTTATATTTGTAGTAGGCCACAAATTCAAGGACAGACCCAGGTAGTGGGGCTTTAAAACAGTCATTCCTTGGGTGAAACCAACCTGGATCCACCATGAGACACGCACGCACAATTTAATGCATGCCCTCTTGCACACACTTGCAAATATATGTACGATTAAGAAGATTATTGATCTGTATGCTGGGCTCCCATTAACAGTGTGTGTGTGTGTGTGTGTGTGTGTGTGTGTGTGTGTGTGTGTGTGTGTGTGTGTG
>JACXGJ010007525.1:9950-30315 GCA_016801105.1 Esox niger | reverse complement strand
AACCCCCCCCCCCCCCCCCCCCCCCAAAAAAAAGACTGACATGTGAGGCCACTGCTGGATGGATGAAGCATTCCAACCGAGTTTTTCTGGATTCTCCTCCAGTCTCTTTTCTGTGGTGAATAGTGGAGGGAACACTACAAGTCTGTTTTTTTAGGGGGTCGGGTTTGCTTCTCACTCTTAGAGGGGCGTATATGCCAGGACTCCCCCGGGCTGAATGAACTGTGATTGAGACGTTCTGTCGCTTCTCTAACTTTGATTGTTAGTGTGTGTATTTGCATGTTCTGTCAGCCTGTTGATAGTGTGTGTATTTGTGTGTTCTGTCAGCCTGTTGATAGAGTGTGTATTCGCGTGTTCTGTCAGCCTGTTTCTAGTGTGTGTATTCGCTGTTCTGTCAGCCTGTTTCTAGTGTGTGTATTCGCGTGTTTTGTCAGCCTGCTGGTAGTGTGTGTATTCATGTGTTCTGTCAGCCTGTTTCTAGAGTGTGTATTCGCGTGTTCTGTCAGCCTGTCGCTAGTGTGCGTATTCGTGTGTTCTGTCAGCCTGTCGCTAGGGTGTGTTTTCGCGTGTTCTGTCAGCCTGTTTCTAGTGTGTGTATTCGCGTGTTCTGTCAGCCTGTCGCTAGTGTGCGTATTCATACATGCAGAGGCCTGTGTGTGTGTGGTGTGCAGGTCACGTGGCTTCACTCTCTGCCAGAGTGGCAGAAACAAACCAGCACCACTTCCCTTCTGTGGCAGGCTACGGAGGCGGTATGTTACGTAGCTGTTCTGTCATGCACAGTAGGCAGTGTTCACATGGGAATGGCTGGACGTCAGGTGGTCATGCACACATTTATACGAAGTATTTAAGTCTGCTGAACCAAATCTACACTGTTCATGAGAGCCCTCGTACAGGAACAGATACTAGGAGCTACGTTTCTATAGCGACCATGTCAACAGACGAACTAGGTGGCCCTGCGTGTGTAAGCTTGGTTTAAATACTATTCCACACATTATTTGGGTGATTTGATTGAAATCCCAAACTTCACTTGGATTATGGGAAACCGCGCTCCACTTTTAGCTGTTATAAATGTACTTTAATCTGATCAATATGAACAACATTTCAACACTGGATAAGGCTCTACTGACATTGAACTGCAAGTTTTCTGGTCATAGACGTATTCCAGCACAGTAAGATGACTGACATGCGAAGAGTTTCTGAGTGTAAGTTGAAGTCAAAATGAATCCAGCTAGTTTGTACCCTGACACCAGACGTCATCACCTGACTACGATTGCTGTTTTAATTGTGTCTCCATACTGCTTGTTCGAAAGCCAATGCACTGGCTGAATTTAGTTCACTTTGTCAGGGTAGGTACAGGTCCCCCCAATTCACTTAGATCTTTTTGTATCCTTCTCCTTGTTCAACATGTACCGGCAGGCTCCATTTACAACTAGTCGTTGATATTTTATTGTTTGTCAATGCTTCTCTTTTACTACTGTCAAGATACTAGATTTTTTTGCATTTGTTATCTCTTACAAACAGACTCCCTTCTGAGCAGATGACAGGCTGAGCGCTGACAAGGAAAGATGGTCTAAGCTGTGCCAGGCGTGTTCCTCCCTCTACTGAGATGCCCATGCCAAGATGGCTGCCCAGCTCATCTGCAGTCATTGTTTCAGGCTAATCAGATTAGTTTAATCATATTGGGCCGTGGCAAGGCACGCCACCGAGACGGAATGAAATGTCTGGCTGTCGAGGCATCGCCATGCGGCTCAGGCAGACATATCCTGTCTCCAAGGGATGCAGCTCAAATGCGGTGTTGAGATGAATGGCAGTTTGTTGTTTACCGTTTACCACGGTCCTCGAGCTGTTGATCGTGGTGTGGTTGTCTCCGCAATGGTAGAAGTTTGGAACGGCCGGTCTTCGATACATCATGCTACTTAAGGAGAAGTGCTTCCTGCTTTGGCCTTTCTGGGAACATGTCTATCAACACACATCTCATGCAGTATCAATGTGACAGGAAGTAATTTGATGTTGAGGCAGGGAATTCTTTCTCTGCAATTCCTGGTGATTCCCTGTGCTTTACTGGGTGCCATTCCTATATAATAAAGCCACTCCAACCTGTGTGTTCTGCTTAGAAAAGTAATCAGTAAGCCCTCATCTCATCTCAGCGTTTAAGACCTGTGTTAAAAGTGTGTTGGCGTGGCTCGATATCCTGCAGTCAAAACTCAAAGGGGACATAATGGGGACCAGGGATGACCCTTGGTTTGACATCTGTTTCGACCCCCTCCTGCCAACTAACAGTTTAGGCCGTCGGGAAGAATGGAGTTGAGATTTAATTATAGATGAAGGAAAACACCGGGGCTAGCTGGCTGTAGACTAGCAGATCCTGTCAGGGGAGACTGCAATACGGACACTGTCTGATAAAGGAGTCAACACAGAGGGTTTACGTAACACACCTGCAGACCTTGAAAATGAGCTTGAACAGCTTGAACAGCCCGAGGTTATGTGCTTATTCATGTTTTGAGTAGAGGAAGTCAGGATTATTTCCTTACAGAGTGAAGCTGGAGGCCAAATCTGAAAATGTTGTCCTTTTTGTTTTCATCTCAAGTTAGGATTCGAGTTACAAGGCAATAAGTCTTCCGATAGACAGTAAAAGTAATTATTCCCAGTTGGAGTGGAGTTGGTCGGTCTCTGTGGGAAAAGCCCTAACCTCGTATGTGGCTGCCAAATCCACCACCAAGCCACAGAATCTAACAATTTATCCAGACGTTAATAATTATTTCACAACACCATGGTTATGATACTCCAGTCCACTAGGGTTACCAAGAAATTATACACACAGGTTATCAAGATAGCTTACCAAGAAAGGTTATCAAGATAGTTTACCAAGACAGGTTACCAAGACAGGTTACCAAGACAGCAGTAATTAGCTGACTGGGAGATGTAAGCACTCGCTGGTAGACATGCCGTGGTAGTCCTTCTGTTCACAACATTTTGTTCATAACCTTTGATTCTTGTTATCATTGCACATGCCTCTGTCCATCCATCACACGGCAGGTGCATGGTGCACTGTTTCGAATGCTCAAATCATGTTGAGGTTGGACAAATCATGGTCAACAGCAGCACCGTGTGACGTGATTGTCTGACCGATCAGACGAAACACAGACGATAATATAAATATAATGTGTTAACGGTCAAATTGAAATAAAATGTATGTTCAACTTCCCTGAGCAGTCGGGAACGTAATCTCCCCTCTGCACCACCTTAACCCTGTTCCCCTGTCTTCCACTCTTTCAGCCTGAAGAGCTGGAGGGGCTCCACTCACACACCTTCCGGGAGAAGACTTTCAAGAAGATCAAGAACTGTGGTGTTTGCAAACAGGCTGTCAGCCAGGAGGGGCTCATCTGCCGAGGTTAGTCTGGACCTTGTCCCGCGTGTTGCCGCGGTAACCGGTGGTCAGCCACGATCATCAAGGGGTCATAGTGATTCATTATGCTCAGGGAAGGTCAAAGGCTTGCCGGATTTCGATTCACTCTGCTAGTTGGCTAATCAAGTTTTTTACCAAGAATATATTGAAGGCTGTGTACGTACGGAGGACTGAACATTTGATGTGGCTGGTTATTTCTTGGAATAAGGCTATCAAGAGACCATCGATTATGTGACAGCAGAACTCCATGAATCGTCAACAGACAACCAGCACACTATTGCTGCCTGAGTCTTAGCAAACCCTTATCGTTAACACACCTCCTGGCTAGACAGAATATCCACGGAGAGTGGTTGGTCAGATATACCCTGCTGGTGTACATGTCTGCTCTGGGTATATAGGGAGAGGGACCCAACGGACTCCATGGAAGAAAATGGCTGGCTGTTCAGCCTGGCATCCAGAGGGAACATATATGGCGTTCCTTCTTCGCTCCCTGCAGGAATGATATGGGTGTCTCGCACAGCTTGTGGAAACAAAGAAGCATCCCTGTGGCTCTGAGCTTTATTCGTAGAGGGCCATTGTTTACAAAAAGCAGCGGCATCTTATAGCGCCTAATACCAATCGCAAATGATTTTTTTCTTGGAAAGCAGCCATGTTGTATGAATCATTCATCAGTAGAAAGCTAATGGTTTGATGCAACGTGTGATTACCACTGCGCTTCCTTCTCTCTTCTAATAGATGTGTTCTGGCCTCCTGCTTTTATAACTGTATTACGGCCTTGTGATGGGTCTGTTATATTTAGGATCTTGTCCTGAGTCCAGTACATGTTGCAGCTGTCTCCTTCTGCTCTCCCAGGGTGAAGTCCTGTTAGATTACATTGGATCAATTCTCACGGATTGCAGGCTCCTCTCCATCACAAGGGCCAAGCTTGTGATGAAGAGGAGACTTGTGTGTGTGTGTGTGTGTGTGTGTGTGTGTGTCTGGATTCATGTGACTACTTCCTTGAAGCCAAGGCCCTTGGCTTCTGCAGATGGGCCTTTCATGACACTTCAGCACCATGGTCAGAAAAGACAGCGTCCTGTCAGTCAGTCTGTATAAGTAGAATACTGTCATTGAGTTGTCCAGTGTGTTGACTACAACACAGGCTTTAGAGCTCAGTGACCGGTCCCATAGAAGCAGCTGAGGGGGGGGGGGGGCACACACACAAATGTCCCCATGACTATAGTAAAACCAGAAGAAATTGGACGCATGGGGCCCTTTTGCCGGTCCCCATGAGGCAAAAGTCAATTTCTGCCTCAGGGTTTAGGTTTAGGGTCAAACTTACAATTAATTTTAGAGTTAGAATTGGGGTTTCTATAAGGTACAGGCATTCTTGGTTATGTTTAGGGTTAAGGTTAGGCATTACACCTAGGTAAAGTTTAGCCATAAATGTAACTTTATTGAGGTTAAGGTTAGGGTTTGGGATACATTAGGGTTAGGTTCAGGTTAGGATTAGGGTAAGGGTTAAGGTTAGGTTTAGGGTTAAGAATAGGGCAAGGGAGAAAATGCCATTTCTATCTTCTGATCCCCATGAGGTTAGCTTTACAAACTTGTGTGTGTGTGTGTGTGTGTGTGTGTGTGTTTGTGTGTGAGAGAGTGTTTGTGTTTGTGAGAGAGAGAGGGTAAGGAAGAGAGAGAGTTTAAAAAGGTCTGCATGTGTGTCTTGTCTAATTGGGGCAGATTTATTAGGGCTAGACAGTGGCCTCTCAGGAGAGTACAAAGTGAACAATAGGCCCACTCAGACAGCAACACACACACCATGAAAGGATACAGCCTAAGATAGTCTGAACTGATGAATCCTATTGGTTATGTCTAAGTGGTGAACTGTTTTTACATAAAACAAAATACTTCTATACAATTATATACTAAATGTGAGAACAGGCAAAGCGATTCTGGTATACAATAGATATACAGGACCTTTGGAAAGTATTCAGACCCATTCAGTTTCACCAGATTTTGTTGTGTTATAGACTAACCTTACTTGATTAAATTGTTGTGGTCATCTACTCAAAATACCCCATAATGACAATGCATAAATATATTCTTGGAAGGGTATGCCAATTTATTATAAATTAAGAACATTTGGTACATCTTTGCATTTACTCCGACCTTTCATTCAGAACTTTGCTGAAGTGCGATCACAGTTTTTCATTTTCAGAAAATTGTCTTTTCTAAAAAGGTTTTGCTTTGTCTAAATCACATTGTGTTTAGATTTATTTAATCAAGTCCATAACAAAAAAGATTGAGAAAGTGAAGGGTTCTGAATACTTTCCGAAGGCACATTATAATACACATTATTCCACTGACTAACACACTAAACGCTTCTGGGACATGGTTCCCATCATCATCCGAGACATCATCCCATAACCAATGTTCCGGTCATCATCCAAGACAAACCATACCCATGGTTATGGTCATCATCCGAGACATCATCCCATAACCAATGTTATGGTCATCATCCAAGACAAGCCATACCAATGGTTATGTTCATCATCTGAGACATCATCCCATAACCAAGCTTCCGGTCATCATCCAAGACAAGCCATACCCATGGTTATGTTTATCATCTGAGACATCATCCCATAACCAAGATCATCATCCAAGACAAGCCATAACCATGGTTATGGTCATCATCCGAGACATTGTACGGTTCCAGCACGTTGTCAGGATTATTTTGGAATTCCTTGGCCTGATGAAAAAAACTCCTAGCTACTCACACACTTTTACACAGACATTCCCACTCATATAAGCTGTTCAACCGTTGTCTATTGATTTGATATGGAGATTGAGTTATCCTGTCTCAGCATTACTCGTTGCTGTATAAATAGTCCTTTGTGTGGTTTCACTAGTTTTGTCTCAGTGCCTGTGGCTATACATGACATACACACAGCTATAGGGCCTCAGTTTCACACACAACCTGGTAGATTGGACGACCTTATTAGGTCAACTGGGAAAAAAATTGCCATTCTACTGGAAACCACCTGGTTGATCCAAGACATTTCAGGTCCATGGTCTCTGATGGCCCAGACTTACATGTTGATTGTCATATGATGACAATAACACTGCATGGCTAACCTTTGGCAGAATGTGATCTCTAAGGACAATGTTGAATGTTGTCTGGTCTTCTATCGAATTGCTGTTAAGTCTAGGCAACCACCAGAGGGCAGCAAAGCCACAAACATGCTGCGTCCATCAGCCAGCAGAACGGTACACCCCTCATGACGAGTTTATGTTAGTGACAGTTAACTTGATAAACATTGTTTTACTGTAACTGAAAGTGTTTTCGGGGAGGGTGGATGATTGTACATGTGTGACCTTTCCATCTACATTATAGCTGCGTCACTGCCAGACATGAACAAATGTAGCAGCTGTTCATTTTTACTTTAATTTAAACATCCGCATTCAGATAATTAACGTTGCAAAAAATATCCCGCATGTCTTCTACACGTGAACTAGCAGCGAAAAAGAAAGAAAGAAGGAATTTCTGGCAAACGGCGCCGACTACATCGGCTAGCGGGGAACCGTAGCCACTGTGCGGTACCATGGAAACCTGTGTGTTACTCACAACACATATCCACATAGTCCGGTTTTATCCCAGGAATAACACGCGTTGCGGAGTGGCCCTATTGTTGGACGGAGCTTCTCCGTGACTCCGGCCTTTTCATCCAGACCAGAGTTGGAGCAAGGTATCAAAGGGAACAGCTGATTCAACAAAGCCGTCCTGATATGTCCTATACTTCCCCGAGTCCGTTTAAAAAACTTAAGAGTTATGGAAGCGATTGTTCTGGAGGTGCCTATATGCTTCAATGGCAACACACAAACACGTGCGCACACAGTCACACTCGAGAACTGCACACCCACGTACGCGTTATCTAACAAAAAACACGCGTTCACAGATATTTAGAACAAGATCTCCCAAGCACCACATGGATTATTCAGGATATTGTCTCTCACTTTGGAAACCACTTTATGGGATGAACTGCCTCTGTCACTCATCCCTTTACCCCCCAATTACCATCCCTGACACCCGACCTACCCGATATTTGGAATCTATATTTATGGAATCTAGGTGCTTTTATACTTAGGTATGACAACAGCATAAGCAAACCTATATCATGTACATCCAACTGTCTATAGAAAATAAAACGTTCATATATAAAACACACAAATAGCCGACAGATTAAACAATCATTTCTGCTAGAATATGTTTGCTTAAGTTGTTTTTCGCAGGAAACTGGATGAACGCCATGAGCGGGATAATCGTGAGCTTTCACTTTTTAAACGTTTGTGTGGCCGTTTTACATATAATGCATGAGCAAAAAGTTGTATTTTCTTTTTCTGAAAAACCTTCAACGGTATTTAGGAATTAGCTTGCATTCTGGAACCCTTCTAGCCAATCTAAAACATGTATTCTGCAATACTGTGGAAAGCCCTTAACACCTGAATTAGCATGTACCTCCCGAGCCAATGAAACAACATGCCCAAATGGAGTGCGTGCGGAGGTGCAAGGGTGCAACTGTTGACGGTGATACAGATGTAAGATCTTTATATGAACAGTAAAGTGCAGCAGAATTCCAGAAAACGCTGAATTACGCTGAATAAACAAATTCGTTTCCAGAAGGCTTTTTAGACTTGAAAATCGTCTCAAACAATCACACCCTTACACGTGTCAATTCCAGCCTATCCCCCCCCAGCCCTCAGTGTGTGACAGGTTTGTTTGTGTGGTTACTTGGTGTGTTTGCGAAACCAATAGCCCGACGGTAAACACTGACTCTGTTGCATCCTCAGCTGCCTCACTGAGAGATGGCGGTTTGGAAACGTGTAGAGCTGTGATAAGATTTTCCCACAGATTTGGGTGTCAGGGCTGTTTCATGATTGTGTGTGTGTGTGTGTGTGTGTGTTTGTTTCCATTCCCATTTCAAGAACAAAGTGTCCTGACATTACATGAAAGAAAAACACAAAACATGGTGAAAAGTTAGGACTTTTGGCTTATAGGCTGAGGTTAGGATGAGATCAGCGTCACATTAGGGTTAGATCAACGTTAGGTTAGGGGTTAGATGTTTGGGAAAAATACAGAAATGTCAGTGAAAGTCCTGAAAGTTCACGAAAGTGAACATTATGTGTTTTAGGATGGCTGCAATATGTGTGTGTGTTTTTGTATGGGTATATGTTGGTGCCTGTGAGATGGATGGAGCATGGCTCATAGTGGGTGTGTGTGTTGTGTGCGTGTGCGCATATGAGAGAGGAAATAGCCCCGCCCTGTGTTCTTGATTGTGCTCCCCCTCTAGCCAGGCTCAGCCCATCCCTCTGGGAGTCCAGACCCATTACACAGGCCCGGGGTGAGGAAGTAGACCCAGCCTCACTCCCCTTTACCCCACCCCTCCCTCACTTTACTCCAGAGCATTCCTAAAGCCTTGGGTCAGATTGGAGCCAGTCTCTAAATGCGCCTCAACAGTCCTTCCATGTGGACCCACACCCTACTCCCATCACACATCCCATAATCCTCTTTCCACCCACATCCCCATGGACCTCGGGCCTCTGTCTCCTCCTGGTCCCTTGTTTCTTCGGCCGTTTGTTTCTCTCTGTTATACCTTGCCATCTCCACTCCTCTCTTGCATTTGTCTCTCCTCCCTTACCCCCTCTCCTTTCCCCCTCCCTTCTTTCTTTATATCCGCTGTGTTTACATTGCAGAGCTCTAACTGCCTAACAAGGCAACTGCCGGACCAGGCCTTCTGAGTTGGCCACCTCCACACCCAATATGGAAGCAGTCCTCTCTCAGCCTTCCCCTGACGTCCTGGGGGAGTGTTTCTACTCAGGGCGTCCATGCTGGGAACAGAGCTGGTCAGATCTGGACCGTGTGATGGGATGGGGGGGGGGACAACTTGGGGGCGTTCCAGAGAAAAACACAGTACAGAGTGTTTTCTCTTTCTTCTCTGGCAGTGCATTTAGTGAGCGCTTTGAGACGCCTGATGTGTTTGTCGGGTGCTATACTTAGGCAATTAAGCACAAGACACGGTGCTGCGTCATGCACGCAGCGCCTACTTTCAGGGTTCCAAGAGTTCCACGCTCGTGAGCTTTATAAAATAAGACCATTGAGTTGGACCCTGGGAACCGCCGTCTCCTCTGGGTCGGAGCATGCTGCAGTTTTTCACTCTGCCACACTCCTCCCAAGGCTTTTAATTAAAGACTCAGCGGCTCTCAAATTTACCCCCTCAAGTGCAAATGTAATCTGACGTGTCTAAATATAAACTAAATGAACCAATTACACGCCTGGTCTATTTTTATTCATTCACATTTCTTTGTGAGGTGCGTTTCATCTCGCAAAGTGAATTCTCTAGTCCTGAGCAATGTGTAGGCCTTTTATTAGTGTTGTCACGACATCAGAATTGTCACTTCGGTAGCGATATCAGGTTTTGTTTCAAAAGATAAAAATACTTTCTAAAAAGGAACTACTGGGATTTCTTAATGTAAACATTGAACTATTGTTAAATAAACTGAAATACCAACTTTCTACCAACATTATGCAGGACCAAGTATATTTTCTACCAAGTATATGGCAGAGGGAGAAGGCCCTTGTTTTGGTACCCTTCCCCAGATCTGTCCCACACAATACTCTTTCATAGTTCTGAGGAAAATTCCTTCACCTCATGGTTTGGTTTTTGATTTGGTATATGCACTACTAAATGTGGTGCCTTAGGAACACGTTCCAAATGCCGTCCAAACAAATGAATTTAGCACAGGTGGACTCAAACCGCATTGTGGTAACATCTCAAGGAGGATCAGTTAAAAACAATGCAGACTTACTCTTCTCTTACTTTTCAAAAGTGGCTTATTAAGAGTCTGCTGACTTACCAGAGGAGAAGAAAGGGACTTTAAACAGAAGATCCAAATTTGACAGAAGTTCTACCAAGACATTTATTTTGCAGGAAAATGATGAGTTCAGTACGCTCCCTGGAGCGCTATTCTATAGTCTAAAATGAGTGTGTTTTTCTAGTGTGGTGTCCGAAGCATCTCTATTAGGTGTGGACTTTGCTCCCCCGTTAGAAATGACAAGCGTCTTCACTCTCAGGCCCCATTCCTCTCGAGACCCCGACACCCAGCATAGCCAGGCTTAACACAAGAAGCTTACAGAAGGCGATCACTTGCTAAGGAAAACATCCTCAAGCCCCCCCTTCCCTTCCCCTCCTCAGCTTCCAACTCCATGGGAAAGCACAATAGAGGGAGGGGTCGTATTTCCACCTCGCATCGAGGAATTAACAGCTAATCATAATAAATATGACAGGTTCGTAACACACAGTGCCTTTCATCTGTGCAGGAAAAACAGCATGGTGTGGTGGGGTTTCAGAGAAACCACACACTTTCATCCTTGGTTTGAAAAGTGCCTGCTTGAGTCTCCTGAATGGTCTTTTGATTTTGAGCCTCTGAGGAGATCTTCTGTAGTTGAAAATTAGCTGCGCGGCGCTTTCTCTTGTTGACCCCTATTTGCAGGGGGTGGGGAGGGCAGAGAGACAGTATATTTTACGCTTCTTTGACTAACTGAAGATATTGAATGGTCCGATTCCCACCTAATTCGGATTTCACTCATCCTTCACAGTCCCTCACCATTTAACTCATCCTTCACAGTCCCTCACCATTTAACTCACCCTTCACAGTCCCTCACCATTTAACTCACCCTTCACAGTCCCTCACCATTTAACTCATCCTTCACAGTCCCTCACCATTTAACTCATCCTTCACAGTCCCTCACCATTTAACTCATCCTTCACAGTCCCTCACCATTTAACTCACCCTTCACAGTCCCTCACCAATTAACTCATCCTTCACAGTCCCTCACCATTTAACTCATCCTTCACAGTCCCTCACCATTTAACTCACCCTTCACAGTCCCTCACCAATTAACTCATCCTTCACAGTCCCTCACCATTTAAATCATCTTTCACAGTCCTTCACCATTTAACTCACCTTTCATGTTCGCTCACCATTTAACTCATCCTTCATAGTCACTCACTTTCCACTCGTCCTTTAACTCCATTATCATCCTTCATTGTCATTCACTATTCAACTAGTCTTTCTACAACCTCACAATTTTTTCACTTTGATCAGCGTTTAAATATTGTAAAATGTTTTCCTCTCTGGGTGGACCCTAGGAGGATTCGTTTTTGCCGTGGTCGCCACTAATGAGATGTTAATAAAATACTAAATACAACGATGCTTGTATTCATTTCCTCTATCAATTATTTGCTAGGCTTTAACTCTTCAACTTATAAACTAGTTGTACGCTTTAAAACTCCTTAAAATATGTGTGGCCACAGGAGCCTCTCGCAATCATCTGCGCCCAAGCATGTTGGAGTGAAATGTGGGGCAAACTTCTAAGACCCCCACGCTCCCAACTGGAGTATATGATCCATGTCTGTGATACAAACCTATGAGCACAGAACCCACAATCACCAAATCTGCAAGCACAGAACCCATAAGTACTGCACCCATGATCATCAAACCCATGACCACCGAATCCACAAGCATAGAACACATGACGAACAGATGACCACAGTACTGGGTTTCATCAAACAGCCAGCAGTATTTGACTTTGCCCGTTCTAGAGTAAATATTTTGTGGAGGAGACTAGCATTTCACTGCTGTCTTGTCCATCTTTTTAGTATGTTTTAGTATTTTGGGGAAATGGGAACTAACTCACATTTATTTTTATTTCTCCTTTTTTAGTGTGCCGTCTGACTTGCCACAAAAAATGTGAAGTAAAGGTAAGCAACAAATTTTATATTTTCCAAACAACGTACATGTACAGACCCACGCTCTTATGTTTTACTAATAGACTGTTCAGGCACTGGCAATGCATTGTGGGTAGACAGTGACACCATTCAGATGCTTGTGACCACAAGCTGCCATTGCTGCTCGCATCATGTCAAGTGCACGACTGCCTTTAAAAGGCATTGTGACAGAAGGTTCAGTGTTTGTCCCCCTCTGGCTGAAGTCTGTGATCTTTCAGTTGGCTCCACTCCTGTTTCCTTCAAAGCCAAGCAAAGCTTATCAGAAGGAAACATTGTGTTGATGCGGCATATGCTCTGGGACTTGGTTGAAAAAGTGTTCCTGCACTCTCCCGACATTAGAGGAATCTGAAAAAACAAGTGCAGGCTGTGCTTGCGTGTGTTTGGCTTGGCCAAACTCTTGCCTGTTCGAGATCACCCCCTTCTAAAAAATAAATGACTGCAACAGGCTTGGTAAATGATGGACCTCTTATTAAACCAGGGGCACAGAAGAAACTGAGAAAACAGAAAGAGATGGAGGGAGGGAGGGAGACCAGTGAAGGAGAAAGGAGTGTGTGAGAGGGAGTGAGAGAGAAAGGGAGGGTGGAGACAGAGGGAGGGAAGGAGCCGGGTAGAGTAAAAGGGAGGGAGAGAGAAAACAGAGGGCTGTTACAGTAAGAGATTTACTAGACTTCACACCTACAGTACCCACCCTTCTCTGCACACGCACGCCATACACACACTCACACACCCCATACATCACCAGCCTTCATCTGGCAGCCATTACAGGAATGGTCTGATGGTGCCAGCTCTGCTCCCCGCTGGGTTCCCCTGGCTTAGCCTGGCAGGAAATACCAGGGCCGCAGAGTGGCCAGGCGAGGGGCAAAGGGTGGCAAAGGTTGAACATACGCGTGGGGCAGACAAAATAGCACCGGTTAAAGTTCTGCTTGATGAATATGTCTGATCCAAGGGACAAAGGTTTTCATCGCGTCTATTCTCAAATAAATGATTCTAGACACAGATAAATTAATAGCCGCCAAAGTGTTTCAGGGAAAGGTTGTGAAGTTGTGAATAACGATCAGGTGGGAGGACCTCTTTGCAGTCGACTGGTTGGTAAATTGACAACAAACATTGTCAACCAATGCTCCCAGTAACGAATATGACCTCACAACTGCTGTGACATGAATAACAAGAGGACATTTAAACAATAAAAAAAAAAAAATCGCAACAGAAATACACAAAATGGTATGTGACGAGTGAGGATAGTTGTAGAACAGTGTTGTTGGAGTAATTCTAGGAACGAAACACGTTTCGGAATTCTGTTTTACCAGGTTCGATTTGTGGAGACTGGTCCGGAGTGTTAAGACTATTTCCGAATGAAACCGCAATTCAAATTGCTCCCAATCAGCAGACACGGACGTTCATAGACATACATAATATTTCCCTAATCAGACAAAAATTCCCTCTGCAATTATCCCTGGCCGGTCACATTTCACATTTCACCTTAATGTACATTTTTTGGGTTGATGTGGTGAGTGATAGCTGATGAAGGCCAGCTTGATCACTGGCAGCGTTCAATCACGCTTCACCACCTAAAGACATGGATTCATGACTTTTTAATAACGGACTAGCGGAAGGTGTGAGGTTAAGGCAGCGGCATGATTGACTTGTGAACTTACACATTTGCAATCTGTTGGGAATAAATCAAATACACTGAGACAGTCTGGAAACAGATTAGCTACAGGGATGCAACACATGACTACAGGGATCTCAACGCATGACTCAAACATAACATTTATAAAGCCTTTTTTGCTAAAAAGAGACTGTGTAAATAATATACAGTATTGTTTCGGTGTCAGTGTGTGAGAGTATGTATGTTGTGTGGTTGAGAGGTATGAGAGAGAAAAGGCGTGCACAGTAAAAGCGAGAGATGGGTATGTCAGAGAGTGAGAGTGAAGACAGGGACAACAGATGGGCATGTGTGGGATATAACTGACGGAATGTCATTCTAGTGCCACTTTAAGTGCTGGGAAGGTGAAGTCATATCTACAGTTCCCCCGGGTAGAACTGTTCTGGAGGTCTGTGGACCTGCTCAGTCCCGTCACGGAAAGGGACTCTCCCACTTCACTGCTGTGGAAATCTGGTGTAGGAGCCGTGCTGATACTCATGCTCTTAAACGCAGTAAATCACGTCCCTTCCCAGAGACTGTATTAACATTAACTGTGGAACTGATGATAAAGGTGGTGTGTTATCAGTGTCTGCTATGGAGGTTGATGATGAAGGTGTGTACAGCCATTTACTGCTATGGAGTTGATGATAAAGGTGGTGTATTAACAGTGTCTGTTATGGAGTTGATAATAAAGGTGGTGTATTTACAGTGTCTGCTGTGGAGTTGATGATAAAGGTGGTGTATTTACAGTGTCTGCTGTGGAGTTGATGATAAAGATGGTGTATTTACAGTGTCTGCTGTGGAGTTGATGATAAAGATGCTGTACAACCATTGTCTGCTACAGAGTGTGTGAAACCTTTCGAGCTGTGTTGAAGTACTCAACAACGCAGTTTAACATAAATATGGATTCTACTGTGGCTTCGGGTTCTCCTAATGTCCCATTCTCTCTTTTTTATGTGTGTCAATGCTGCCACAGCTCAGGAGTGGTCGGGGGTGACGGCATCGGCAGTTGTATTTACAGTAATAGATACGGCAGTTCAGTGGCAGTTCAGTGGTAATGATTTGGACTCAGCTGAAGCCAGTTTCAGCCAAAACCAGGAGGCTAGACTGCACGTTGGACCTGGTTTGAATTCCAACGGAGAGTTAATGAAGTGTACTCTCTGGTGGGCCGTAAACATCGGAGGAGTGAGGTTTAGAGGGAAAGCAGCATTATTAATTAGGCTCTTTCCCCCTGAAGTGAGTCACTATTGAAACTGCAGTGGGCCGAGTGTTGAATCCAGCAAACAATTATCACCTGCCAATATATTTCTACTGGGTCATTTTAGTGTTAGCACGCAACGAGCACACATGCAGCTCGTGACAATGTTTCAGGGGAAATTGTTCTTTTTTTTGCTGGGTGGTTTAGAGTAGGGTTCATATCCAGGTATGTGTTGGGAAAACAGCATTCGGGAGCCAGTGGCCGAAGTCAAAAGGTCAAAAAATTGACAAACGTGTATAGATTGAAAACCCAAGTGCTCTCCGGTCAGCATTGTCAGTTTGTCGAATCAAAGAGTTTCCTTATGGCCCAGCTTACGATTCCTTCTTTAAACGTCCTGATTGTTTGTTAGATTTATCACGATGGCCTGTGTACCAACAAGGAGGATCTCAGCTTGAGAAGAAGTCAGAATGGAGCCCCTGGTGTGGTTGGGTTCTAATGACTTTTAAATAAACCCTGGCATAAGAACTGTGCTTTGAAGAGACTTTCAGGATTCCATATCTAGGGAACATTGTTGAATGATTGCGCAGTTATAGGACTTATAGGATACCATCAAGCCCAGAGATTCAGGTTATGAATGTCCACCTCTTTTTAGGAAGAAACTACTTTGTTTCCCCTGTCTCCACCTCCTCTAGCTCCTGTATCTTCCTCTAATCTGTTTCCTCCCTCTTCTCCCTCTTCTTTGTCTCCTCTATCTCCTCTGGTTCCTTCACCTCCTCTGTCTCCTCTATCTATGCTATCTCCCCAGTCTACACTGGCTCCTCCATCTCCTCTGGTTCCTCCATATCCTCTGTCTCCTTCATCTTCTCCATCTCCTCTGACCCCTCCCTCTCCTCACTCCTTTCACAGGGACCAATTGTGTTTTTCTTCTCCCCCACCTCCCCATAAATTCCCTCAATATTCATCTCTGTTTTTAAAACCTAAAAGAAAAGCATGTTCTTGTTTGGACAGGACCACCATTTGGAGCATTTCTTAGAGGCATTTTGTTTTTGCTACTCCTCGTTTCTCTATGCGGTATCAGTCCTGGCCTGAGCTCTAGATTTAAATACTTCACCTATTGATACGGACAGAGTATTCAAGGCAATGTTTTTTTTATTGTTTTTTGCCACTGGACAAGCTGTGGTTCAGCCCACTTGTTTGGCTTGGGTAGTGTCACTCTGGGCAACTGTCGTGTTTTCCAGATGCTCCCACCATATATTCATCTTTCTCGTTCATGCGTTGTTATACTGGACCTGTCATTGGTTCACTTCAGCATTCAATGTTCAGGTGCCATCTAAGCCCTGACAGATGATCAGTTGGAGACGGTTTGTGTATTAGATATAGGTTAAATTGCCTGCAGTTGAATCTACAAACGGGCGACAAATGAAACCAGAATGAATTAGTGGAGGAACAGAACAAATGCAGGTGCTTCCCTACAACTCTCCTGCATTATACAATTAAACGATTAATCCCATCGTGCTCTGTGGCAGGTATTAAAATGCTAACCAGGCCCAGTTGATCTGGATCTTGGATCAGGGTGGCAAGAGGAAAGGATGAGAGTGTCCCCATCCACAGGGCAGGAGGTGTCACTGACCAGTTTGATGAGTATGGAAATCATGTTAATCTAATGCTGCTGTCTTCACAGTCACCAGGTCTAAACCCGACTTGAACCCGTCCATACATCAATGACAAAAACTTAGTAGGCATTGTAGTCTCAGACCTTCAGTAAAAAACTACTGATTTGGCTTAAACTACATCACAACCATGTCTATTTGAATAATACCAAATAGTAGCTAGGGAGATGAATGCTATTTCAAAATTGGCTGTAGATGAAGTCTAAAAACCTTCCCTGAACCAATTCAGTTGATTTAGCCTTTATACTTAAGTTGTTAATGTCGGCCTTGTGATTTGTTGAGGGAATTTTCTGAAGAACACCCATCTCCTGGCTATTTTATTTCCTTACTGATGTTACCAAAGTTGTCCCTCATTCATACTGTACGTTGCCACTGTTGTCTCGGTCGGGTGTGGTTTCACCGCATGTCGTCATGCGTGCATCACATGCACTTTCCAATGTGAGTCAAAGGGAAGGGCAATTCCAATGTCTTGATGAACATCTACATAATAGCGTCGTACTTCTAATGAGAATTCCCCTGTTTTGGTTGAAACCCTTCTCTGCCTTAACGTTTCAGACCCATCCAGACAGCCAAGGGCAAACGTTAAGAGAGACATCTTTGGATATTGTGCTTTGGTTGCTTCAGCTGGCCCAGCCTTTCACTCACCTGGTGGGTGAATGCAACTCTGATTTATTTGTCTGTGTCTAGCTGTCTCCACTTCACCGTTAGCCGACTTCCCCTGCAGACAAAGCCAGGTATAAATCTAGACAGCCATGTGTTTTCAGGTGATATCGAAAAATGTTGAGTGGATCCCAAAAATGATTTATGTTAGTCAGAGCTCCTTTGTGTCCGTGAAAAGTGTGTCTTAAGGAGACCACGCCTCAAGGCTGACAGTGTCCTACATTGTATATCACAATGCACATAGAAATTGAGGCCCTGAGTTTTTGGGTCATAACCAGGCGGAATCTCTCTTGAATTGTATGTAACAGTTTCATTACTTACCTCCCACTACAGCGGCTGTCAAGATCATTCACACGCACACACTCATCTCCAGTCCCACCGACTTGCCTCCGATACTATAATGTGCCTTTGTTGGTTGATTTGCTGGACGGATGGTAACCAGGAAGCTGCATTGTTGTTGGGGCATTATCTTAAGAGCTTGGAATGGAAGGAGAATGGGCACAAGGAATTTTACTTTTCTGCTTAGAATGGCAAGAAGAAAAGCGCATGATGAAATGGGCCAGAAGATGTTCCTTGTCTCATTCGTATTCACTATAAATATTTTCTGCGCCTCCTCCACCATTTCAATTCATGAAATTATTCACACACACACACACACACACACACAAATTATATATTCCCCAAGTAGTCACCCAAAGTTTTAATCTCCTGTCCTTTACTTTTAGAATAGGAAGTTAAACACTTAGCTGATGTGCTTGTGTAGAGCGACTTACAGTAGTGAATGTATATTTCATTAAAATATTTTTTAACTAGGCAAGTTGATTAAGAACGAATACTTATGACTTATTACTAATACTGTTTCCACTGAGGGGAATGTTAAGAAGGAGCAGCACATGGGATTGACTCTCTTGTTTGTACGGGCACAACGTGGGAATTAAACCCATGACCCATGCATTGGGACAAAACATTCAATCAATCAATCAAATGTATTTTATAAAGCCCTTTTTACATCAGCAGTTGTCACAAAGTGCTTTCACAAAAAACCCGGCCTTAATTGTCTGACACCTTTTAATCTTATTGTCACATCCTTCCCCCAACTCAACATTTTCCTTGTTTTACAGATGACCTTATGCAGAGCAACTTACAGGAGCCATTTCAAAATATTTTTCACCTTGAGCATTCCAACTGGTTACTCTTCCGTTTCGGACTCAGCAGTCTAACCGCTAAGCTATCTGCAGTCCCAGTTCTCTTTTGTTTGTGGTTGGGCCACATTAGCTTAATGCTTTTAGCAGAAAGGGGTTTTCCCTTATCTCATGGTGTCTCCATCCACACTGCAGTCAGCGTTGTAGTATCCCATCAGCTAGGCTCTATCATGTGTCAGGTCTATGTTGTAGTATCCCATCAGCTAGGCTCTATCATCTGTCAGGTCTATGTTGTATTATCCCATCAGCTAGGCTCTATCATCTGTCAGGTCTATGTTGTAGTATCCCATCAGCTAGGCTCTATCATCTGTCAGGTCTACGTTGTAGTATCCCATCAGCTAGGCTCTATCATCTGTCAGGTCTACGTTGTAGTATCCCATCAGCTAGGCTCTATCATCTGTCAGGTTTACGTTGTAGTATCCCATCAGCTAGGCTCTATCATCTGTCAGGTCTATGATTGTAACACGTCAAGACGTCTACACAGCTCTTTAGTAATATTTGAAAGACAACCGGTCAAGCAGCTCTGCCACTTGGGCTTGTGACTTCCTCACAGTTGCCCTCTCCTTTAGTAGCCCAACTCCAAGCCATGGGTGGAATCCATCCAGGAACAACACTCCGAACTTCCTTCTTCTTTCGTGTGATTGAGAATGCACTCACTCGGGACAGAGTGAAGGGAGACGGGTGAGCTTGCAGAGAAAATGTGACTCTCAGGAAATGGGTGGGGAAGTTGCTATCTATGCTTGGGATATGTTTGGAATCTAAAGCTTTGGTGTAGAGAGAGGGCATCTACATCGTTGATACACTGTATTGCGTCTTTCCGAATGGATCAGTAGGTTTTGAAGTCAGTTCATGTACCAGCACTCCGCGTTATCCAATAAAATGAGTTACGGCCATCACAAGTTGTCAGAAGCTACGTCAGTGTTTCTCATGTCGACTGAGTTCTGGTTCAGTCCAAATAAAATGACAGAACACAGATCTGGAAGGGGATTCTTTGTGTGGGTTGGGGGTTTGGCTGTTCCTGTCGATATCTGTAAAGAGAATCAAGGTGTCATTTGATGTTTGATTGTTAGCCTTCTGGAAGACTCAACAGTGTCATTTAGGTTACATTTTAGTTTTGGTTGGTGACTTCTGGTTTTGAACAAAAATGTGCAACCCCTGGTAAATCCTGGCTCTGTGGGAGGGATGGGAACAGGAACACTGGCTCTGTGGGGGGGATCAGGAACATTGTTTCTGTGGAGGGGCGGGGTGGGATCAGGAACATTGGCTCTATGGGGGAGGGTGGGATCAGGAACACTGGCTCTGTGGGGGTGATCAGGAACACTGGCTCTGTGGGGGCGTGGTATCAGGAACACTGGCTCTGTGGGGGTGATCAGGAACACTGGCTCTGTGGGGGTGATCAGGAACACTGGCTCTGTGGGGGTGTGGTATCAGGAACACTGGCTCTGTAGGGGGGTGGAATCAAGAACACTGGCTCTGTTGGGGCGTGGGATCAGGAACACTGGCTCTGTAGAGGGGTGGAATCAAGAACACTGGCTCTGTGGGGTGGTGGGTTCAGGAACACTCATCCTGTGGGGGGGTGGATCAGGAAAACTGGCTCTGTGGGGGGGTGGGATCAGGATCACCGGCACTGTGAATGAGATGGGATCTGGAACACTGGCTCTGTGGGGGCGTGGGATCAGGAACACTGGCCCTTCGGGGGGGATGGGATCAGGAACACTAGCCCTGTGGGGGCGTGGTATCAGGAAAACTGGCTCTGTGGGGGGGG
>JACXGJ010007524.1:0-30228 GCA_016801105.1 Esox niger | reverse complement strand
CACACACACACACACACACACACACACACACACACACACACAGAGAGAAAGATTTAGCAATTCCAGACAAGCGGTTAATGATGACACAGTCATAATGGCAGTTCATTCCTCCAGATTACAGAGTCTGCTTGGCCTGGGTTAATGGACACAGACACACTGTTTCATAGGCAAAATTAATCTTCCTTTGAGAGGCTATATACCAGTCACACAGACATAACACACCACACACATACAAACAACAGAGCTCCGGGTATTTCTTTGGCATCAGAGATTGAGCTTAAACACACATTAAAGACATAATGCCTTTTATAAGAATAACAGGAGTGTCAGGCTCTGTTTTTAGCAAAGTGCAAAGCTCACTTTTTTGCTGAAAGCTAAACCACACTAAAGAAGGCAAAGCTAAAGCCTCATAAATACTTGATGTCCAAGCACTTCAGTATTAAATGATTCTTGTCTTCTACTACACATAATTCACTTAAGAAAATTATATATTCTTATTGAACAGAATATAATAACCGTGATTTTATGCAATACAAACCAATACAAAGTGATGACAAAAAAAGCTATTGAGACAGATTCTTTTTGACAACATGTCGCACAACAATTTCGGAAAATATTGCAATATCTTGTATTTGCTGACAGGCTGTACCTGAAACAAAGCTCTGATATTTTCCTTGATATCTTGTTTTTCATCGGCTCTAAATAAGGAGCTAATTTTGTTTTAGCACTTTTATTTCCATTTATTTCCTCTTATCAAAGCTTGTTTTCTCAGTTTGTAGGCAAATGGTGAGCACATGGAACATCCAATTGCAATAAAAACCCTAGTAGCAGGACACTAAATTGTTCGAAACTGTTCACATGTTATTGGCATCTTTTCAGAATCAGATCTACTTTTAGTGACCATATTGTATCGTTAGAAACATGGGAATTCCCAGCGCTGTTAAGAAGCGCTCTACCTCCATCCAACACTTGGATTTGACAGGAAGTTGCCAAAAGAATTGAAAAAGCTGAAGGCTTTGATCACAGTACATCTGAATTGACAGATAGTGGAAAATATTGCTGTTGAACACCAGCTCACACACACCGTCCTGTTGCCCCAATTCCTGCTCACCAGTCAACTCAGTCAGACGGCGAGTGAACTCTCAGACAGTCTAAGACAGCTCAGGAGAACCATGTGACATCTGTAACACGTCATTGTTATTTGGATGGACGACGCAGGGAAGAGGAAAGAGCTACAACTGGTGAAACATTCACACACACACACTCACACACTGAACTGATCTGCGAAACGGTTCGCTTTGATGAGTGTCTCCAATGCTAGGCTAGTCCCTGGGGATAAGGCCTGCCCAGGCTGTGCTGAGGATCTAGTCAGCTAAACACAACAGCTGACCTACTTTACACTACCGGACTAACGATCATCATGCTCCAACCTACATAGTAGCACTGCATCAAAAGTTGTATTATATCCTGCTAAGACATTTACTGAAAGAGTATAGTGACCTCATTTCGTTATTTCAACATTGTTATAGTTGAAGAAATAAGATAACCAATAACCACTGTGGCTCCTGGCCTGTTTAATGGTTCATGGGGTGGAATACCAGACTGCAGAGAGCAGACGTCCCAGGTGATACTTTCTTAGCTCTAGAAAGGCAGACTTGTTCTTGAGTTTCACATGAACTGTCCTTGGCTCCCAGCTAAGTGGCATGGCGGAACGGGGGGGTGGGGGCATGGTCATGCATTGTACCTGCAAGAACCACACACACACCCACACACACACACACACACACACCTCTGTGCCCTTCCACAGACTTTCACTCAACTTCCCTTATCCTTGACATGTAATTTTACTCTGTTAGATGTTGTTTTAATGGACGGTAGGGATTTCCCAACTGAAGCTCCTATGTAACTCCATGCCGGACATCCCCAGCACTCAGCTAGCCACTCTTCATGCAGATAGACTAACACCATGAGCAGCATAGCTCTAATAACAGAGAGACCTCTGTCTGATCCTATAGGGGCCCTCAGGTAAAAGTACACATAAAAAGGAGATCTGTGATCTCCCTTTTTTTTAGCTGAGTCAAGGGCAATGCTTAGCCAGGCCCTGGTAATTATTTCTCTCAAAAGTGAACTCCTGCTGCAACTTCTCAGTGAGACGGAGAGGTAGTGCGTTGAGGAGAGTTGGAGAGACAGTGCAACGAGGAGCGTTAGAGAGGCAGTAAGACGAGGAGAGTCGGAGAGACAGTGAGACGAGGAAATTTGAAGAGACAGTGAGGCGAGGAAATTTGGGGGGAAAGTGAGGCGAGGAGTGTTGGTGAGGCAGTGAGATGAGGAAAGTTGGAGGGACAGTGAGACAAGTAGTGTTGGAGAAGCAGTGAGAAGAGAAAAGTTGTAGAGACAGTGAGGCGAGGAGAGTTGGAGAGGCAGTGAGACGAGGAATGTTGGAGAGACAGTGAGGGGCAAGGAGACCTGGAGAGACAGACAGGTTGTGTGTAACTGTGAGATTGTTTGAGAGTGTTTTTGAATGCAGATGATTGCAGAGTGTGTCAGGCTGCTGTGGTCGATCCACTGATTGCGACTCAGCCATTCCTCTTGTTGTCTTTCATGTAGCTTAGCTGCATTACTGCCATGAGAGGAATCAAAGCAGACATATTAATGCCAGTCCATTTCCACATGCCCTTGATGTTAGTCCAAAGCAGAGATTAGTCATGGAAACATCTGAAACATCCCTGTCCACTATCTTTCTCCTACATGCCCAATGATCCCCTATACAGAAACAAATCGATTAACAAAAATGTTGCTACTTCACTTAATATGTTCAAATTAGTTTGATTTTGGCTAGCACCTAGCTAGGCCAGGATTAAGAAAGACAGTGGCTTTGGTGGAGTGAAATAAGGTTGTATTTAATGCAAGCAATAACTCACACCTCATCTATAACTGTTTTATTATCCATTCAACTTTGTTAAAGTGTCCCATTTATAACCGGACCCGACAACATCACTAGCGGCCAATCACAAACCTCATCCATTAATAAGGAGGTGGAACTGGGCCGTTTAAGTGATGTCGTGTTTATGGTTTATGGTTTCGGCAGGGCACTATTTCATTTGTAATGTCATAACCTGGTAATGTGTAAGCAATCCTGTTAATGGTTGCAAACCAACCCAACTGTAACATATTGCATCGAAACTGGGCAGCTAGAATCCTCAGAAGTGAAAGCATGGCCACATCCTTGTTTCGGAAATGGCGCGTTATTTAGTATAGTACACTTCTTTTGACTGATAATAGGGTGCACATTGTGATAGTGAAAAGAAGTCCACTACAAAGGAAAAACAGTGAATAGTGTGTAATTTCAAACCCAGTCTTTGCATGTCTTCTAACTATAATTAGAGATGTTTCTCCAAATTCTTTCATGTCTGGGACAATGAAGCTAATTACACAGAAAGGTAGTCTAGATTCTGGGAATGACAGGACCTGGCTTGCAGGGTTTTTCCCAGGTATTATACATTCCTCACACCGGGAGGCTCGATTTCAACACAAACAGTATGTCTTAATCGTGATCCTATTGCGGCGATGTAAATTGAGGCAATTGGTTAAGAGACACTGAAGACTATACCTTTGGACTGGTGTTTAGGCAGCGCTAGCGGCGAATCTGCACACGTTGCCAACTGCAACTCGTTCATTTAAAGTCAACGCTTTGCTATTTTCAAACGGTTGTTAGCTTGAGCTTAGGTAGGTGGGGAGGAAGTATTGTAGCATGCATGTTGAAGGCAGAAAGACAGCATACCCAGCTCTGATCAACACTACCAACATGCACACTGAACAAGAGTCACGCAATATTGATTCCATTAAATCTGATTGTAAACCAAGCATTGTCTCCCCTAGCCTTAATGAAGCTGAATATCATCCAGCCCAATCACCAAACAGCCGAGGCTATGAGGAAAGGGTTTGGTTTGGGAGACTTTGGGGGCTTTGAAATAAGTAAGGTTTTATTAATTTTGTGAGAAAATTGAGAGCAGTAAATGTAATCAGAAATCAATTTTGAATTCAGACTATAATGCATAGAATATGTAAATCAGGTCCGTGAAACATCGCCTCCATTATGTCCATTGTGAAACATAACATGAGATGATGCTGTTTACTTTGGTATTTGGAAGTTATTTCTCTCTAACAATTACTTGTTTCCTATTCAAAATGTTAAACAACAGGTGATCAAAGGCTACCTATATTCAATATTGTAAAATCTTATTCTTATTAGAATCATTCATTATTCTAGAAAGGCACTGCATTTTGTAACGAAAGATAGCAATGACTGTTGAGATGCCTATTTAGTATAATTGAGTTGAAAAAGGAAAGCTTTTTGTTTTCAACATATCATTTTGTCAATGAATGCATCTTCCACATTCCGCTTTTGAACATAAATGTGAAATTGTGGAAATTATGATTGCTGTCCGTGGTGCTGAATCCACTATGATCTATTGATATGTGTCAGTTATAATAATTATTGCAAATGACTCATGTCATCACATCCCTGTACTGACCATTGTAATGGCTAGGGTAGACTAAAGCAATTTTGGTTAGCATGTAAATGACTCAGACATGAAATGTTATAATGTGAACAGAATACAAGATAATACTGTTTATCTGTGAGGCAAATTACATATATTATATATATATATATATATATATTATTGGATTTTAAGTAAGAACAATTTGAACAAATACATATTTCTGCATTCATAAGCATTTAATTGTAATGAATACATTTTAAATGACCTAAATTTGGACAGAAGTTGTACAAAAAAGGCACTACAAAAAGAAGGTGTAAGCCACACTGCACTAAGATTCGTCATAGAATTAAATTTTTTAATACAAAGCTCCAAGTGAGAGAGAGAGAAGGAGGGATGAGGAAGAAATCCCGGATCTGTCCATGTGCTGTAGGCAGTGAGGGAGAAGAGCCAGAACCTTGTGGTGCAATGAAACACTGTGCTGAGTACGGTAAATTGGTGGGTGGGGTATACTGTGGCTGTTGATAAGCAAAGAGAAAACAGAAATGCTCCTATAAATATAAGAGGGAAGCCCTGGGATATGACCATGTGACCACACAGTACATGCCAGCAGTGAAGAGAACCCTGCAAACCAAAAAGGTTGGTAGACATCCCTTGACTTCCACAAAATGGTGCCATGACGGTTTTGTCTATAGTACACATACACTGGGTATTCGTTTTTAAAAAACCTTCAGGGGAGTATGAAGAAATGTCCCAAATACATCAAACTTTTGTCCACAGGAATTTAATTAATGACCACAACATTTTAAGAAAAGTATATTACTATCTTCATTTATCTATATACTTTGTTCCAACGCCTTACCGCCCTCAGTCAGAGCACGGACACGTTTGTCTTGATTGCCCTCACCTGTGTTCCTCATCACTGTCTCTATTTAAGTTCCTCCTTCCCAAGTGTACAGTATCCTGTCGGTCATTGTTAGGTTTCATTCCAAAGTATCATTGTTGTTTTCCGTTGGTTTCCGTTTTCTTATATCTAGTTATTTTATTTAAAGTCCTCCGTTCTCCTCGCGCCAGTGTCCTGCCTTCTCTACACGACGCCACACTATGGCAGTCTGTTAAATTGGTTTTAGATTGATTTGTCGTGGTGAAGTAAACAAAACACTCTGTGTGAGCCTCTAAGGTGTCTGAGTCTTGTCTATCAGAAAAATTGTCAAAAAATTGTGACACTTAAATCATTCAAAAGTTACAGCATTATATAAATGCAAAAACCCAAAACTGCTCAGTTTATTAAAAACATATTTGATCTGCTAAAGGTTTCTAGCATATTTTCAGTGTATGTTGCGACTGAGCCTATTATCAAATCATATAAATGTCCTGAGGAATTTATAAAAAGTTCATCAGCGATGTCGAGGAAGCTAACAAGGAACTACAAAAATGTCACCAGAGAATGTTTCCATTGAGGTTACATGCGTATAATATAGCCAAAACATTTAATAGGACCAAATTATTATGTTGATGATTGTCTGTAAGATTTTTGCAGGGAACAGGGTGGTCAATACTCAGATACCTTGAGAGAGTTATCAGGTGGATAGAGAAAGAGAGGGAGAGAGTACAGAGAGGAATATGAGTGAGAGCATATATATAGTCAAATAGAGAGCCAGACAAAAATGAAAAGAAAACGAACGCAAACCCCACTGAGACTGCAATAAAAGACCATACCAAACCACGCAATAGTCTGCGTAGCTCCCTGCATTATGTAATATAAATCAAAAGTAGAGCAAAACGGCGTCTTAAAGCTCTCTGGGTGACCTAACAACAACCAAAACCTTTTATTGCATTAGAAGACATACCGATATAACAGCACCATAGAGGAGAAGTGCTGTGATACATAAAGTACAAGTGAAAACTGATGTTGTTAAACATTTACAGGCATCGCCTGAGAAGCTTTATTGGGGGAAAAACAAGTTTGTCAGAGAAGAAAAAAAGAGGTCATAAACGACTTTCTTGACATTGGCAGAGTATGAACAACTGTTCACATTTTCCAACAATGTGGATGAACTGCTTTTCTAAGAGTCGCTAGTGCGAAACACAAAGGGAGGAGGGAAAACGAAATGGAAATGTATCTTTTTTTGTATTGGATCAGTCAGGTTGGTGAAGAGAAACATGCTAGCTCTTAAAGAATGGGTGGTGCTTTCTGCTTTCTCTCACTCCAAGATGAAGGGATGGGGAGGTAGACTGAAAAGGGGAGACAAATGTGAGCGAGAGAAAGAGAACAGACATGCCATTAAAATGAATGCTACAAACAGGACTGTGTAGACATCAAACTGAACAAAGCAACAGATAGAGATATGCTAGATATAAAACAACAAAGAGAAAATGCCAGAAGGCCACATCGGCGAGAGAGACGGTCCCTCCCTTCCTGTAAGACTTGTCATATTTTCCTACGTGGGAACCAAATCCCACAGGATCAACCACGGAGCCTCAACATACTCCCTCCCATGTCAAAACATACGTGAAATTACGCCATGCGGTGACTTACTCACACAGGAAGTTCAGCAGCCTTTTTGGCCTCGTAAATCTTGAAGAGTACCATACCAAGCCAGCCCACTTCCTCCAAGGAGAAAACCTTCATCAGGTGATCAATATCATGGCTTAGTTTACCTCAGGAGATATTTTCATGGGAAAGCCAACACATTTATTTTGATTAATGCTTAAAGAATTGGTTTGTTTGGATCTGGGTTTTGAACATATGATTATTCATTTGGCCGAGAGAAGCCACGCGCGGCAGCTATCTTGATGATGATAGATCGACCGTATGGCGGGGGGAGGAGAGTAAGGTAAATATGTGAAGTCCTATTTCAGGCACTGTTTTATGATTTCATCACTGGCTCATTACTGGGACTGATGACAGAAACACTCCCTCAGATGAAAGCCCCTAGCTTGGACAAGAGCTTCCATTCCAAAGCTCATATTTGAATAAGCCATTAGACAAACATCATAAATGTTTTCCCTTCCCAGTGAAAAACTAGCTAACAAGGCTGTCTGTCCACACTACATGAAGTTTCTGTAAATACACACGTTTCGCAAGCAGTTTTTCCCCAGCTTGGCCAAAGGAAGTACAGAAGTGATTTTTTTCTTTGCAACAACAAACCCTAATCCTTCTTTGGTGGGGCATGTTGCCTTATGCTATTTTATTTCTTCTTTCATTTTGCACAACACACACAACGTACATTAATCATCTCTACGGAGATAAAACAGTAGGAGGGAAACACACACACGCACTTACTGTACTCGCTCACACACACACACACACACACACACACACACACACACACACACACACACACTCAGACATAAACACACTCACATCACAAACTGCAAGGAATTTTGTAAAGATAAAGCCACCCCTTCCCTGTCCTCATGTAATACTTTTGTTGGTCATTGTTACATACCAAACTGCTACTGCCTACCACTTGGATACTACATTGACATTTACTAGCGTAGCCAATTAATTGCAGCTGATAAGCTGTTAGAGTGTGTCCCATTTAAGCATTTTATAGGCTTACTTCTGGGTGCTTTGTGTTTAGATTTGTAGGTTTTTATGTTCTGCAGCCCTGAAATGTGCTGTATTGTGATAATACGTTCAAAAGTCTTTATTGAGCATCATTGCTTGGCAGAAAAGACCATGACCCGGGCCTGTATCTGAGTTCATACAGGTGTCATTATATGACAGAGAGAGCGTTTATACACTGTGACCGAAAGAACACACAGAGTGATCAGATGTTCAAGCTAACATCACAGAACCAAGAACCATTCCTGCAGAACCAAGCACATATTCTACTCGCTTCAACTCAATGTGCGATTCCAGATCACTCATGTTACAAAACACTATACACAACTCTCAATGTGTGAGCACAACTGTTATTGAGAAAACACCTGTGCAATTGGAGGGAATGCATGAGTCCCCAGGCACAACTCAGAGTTCTGCATTACAACACACTTCAACTGTGCAAACCCAATTAACCAAATTGTTCACCCAGTTCTCCTCGTTCTGTTAAGTACAAAAAAGGGCACACAAGGACTCATTATTGAACATCAAGCATGGAGCAACCAAGAGCAGAAAGGGGAAGAGGTAGGGGATGACACAGAGGACGAGGAAGGATTCAACCTGACCAAGAGGCGGCATCGGGGTAGGAATATCATTGGCCAATGAATAAGGGTGGAGTAAGGGTGGAGTAAGGGTGGAGTAAAGGTGGAGTAAGGGTGGAGTAAGGGTGGAGTAAAGGTGGAGTAAGGGTGGAGTAAGGGTGGAGTAAAGGTGGAGTAAGGGTGGAGTAAAGGTGGAGTAAGAGTGGAGGTCCCTGGCCAAAGGGGTGGAAACATCACCGTATGTGCTGCTATCAGTCAGCAGGGGTTGAGGTTGTGTGTATAGTATAGTTTTTCTGAACCCCATTCTCTTAACAAATTTCTCAGTGGCCTAAACTAATTAATCGAATCAGTCTCTCTTTCGGGAAAACAGTACAAATTCAGGTATACATCATTTGCAAAGTGAATTCACTCTGCTTCCAAAACACATTCTCACTAAAATCATATTTCGCACTGGGACTCACTTGTGTGGAAAAATGGTAAAGACGGGCAGCAAAAGTTAAACCCAACTACAGCACAATTATCAACGTTTACACACAATGACTCAAACTAGTTCAGTCTTGCTTCTAATGATGTGATCAAACCAATTGTTCAGAATGTAATTCAGTTCAAAGTACACAGGTGGCACAGGTCTGAGGAAGAGAAGAGTACCTGTCAGAGATGTTAGACGAGGAGGAAGAGCAAAAGACATGATGCTGTGGCAGAATGAATCTCTCACTGACTTTTGATTTTGCAATTACACAACATTTTTAGAGTTTACATATTGTAATGGGCTTTTTATTTAGAGTTTTCTTTTATCGTTGGGATTTTACAGTGGACTACTATATTTTTATGCAACTCCTGAATATACAGTCATTCAGTACTGTATTTCTAGCAGTACTTAAATAATATTCAATATATTCACTGAACTAAGTTGGAATTATTATACTTTTATTGCAAAATGCGTTTACAATTGACAATGTTTACTATTTACGCTGTGTTCTCCATTTTTCAGGTAGTGTCTAATGAATGCTCTGTAGGGTTTATATATTGACTGACTGTGTATATGATCTGAAAGCAAAGATTAAATGCAGTGTTTTCTATGAAGTACATCAGTGTGTTGTTGCTGCTTTGAAAGACTCATTCAAATGGTGCATGTGTGTATCATTCTGTTGCAAATAGGTTTTGATTGCAGAGTTTCATATTGACATAGAAGTGAGACGTTTATCTCGTGGGGTGGCGTTTTATTTGGCTTGTGTGTAGAGTTTTGACATCAAATTCTGAGCCAAATTAGCCAAATTCTGCAAGCGTGTTTGCAATCATGAAACTGTAAGCAATCATTAAAAAATGTATTAGTAGAGACATGAGAGTCGCGTGAAAAATATTGCTAAGCAATTAACCAATGTTTTGGACATTTTCAGTTCAATTTGTTGAAATGTATTCAATTTTATTTATTTTTGTGAGCTCAACTAGTCGTTACAATAAAAATATCTCAAAACAAATTTGGAGACCTGGTAATGACTAAAATGTCAATCCATTGTAGCATAACAAAATAATAATCTGATAAAACAAAGTAATGTACAACTCAGAAACATTATTATTTAAGTGAATATTACTGTATTATGGTAAGCACTGCAGTAATGGGGAGCAACTACGACTCTGTAAGCCTTGTTAGCCTAATGGTTTAGTGTTTCTACAGCATCAGACAGCATCACATGGATGTTCTTCAGCAAGACAGAAATGGAAAAAAAAAGTGTTTGGCATCACAAATAATGTTAGGTAATTTCTATGCCTTCTAAAAATATTGGGACAGTGAATATTGTTTTGCTTTTTTTTGCTCTATCCACCAACAATTGTGATTTGGAACAATTACAATGAGTAACCTTTCTATGTTTTTATTTGAAGGTATTTCTTTCAAAATATATATCCCTATTTACAAACCAACATTTTCTAAATGTTCGCCAGATTTCAGGGCACCAGAAATATTGGCACAGTTGGCTGGACAGGTGTCTCTGTTTAGACCACATCCTTTATGCAGGCATAAGAAACATGTCAATGTCCAGTGTGCATTCTAGACATTGCACATGCCTTTGGAATAAGCAATGTGTGTGTCAACATGAGGACCAAAGCGTTTTTCGATGAAAGACAAGATAGACGGTATGGCTGGATAGCCTGAAAAATTCATCTGAAATATTGGCTTTCCAAAAACAACTGTTTGAAGGCATCAAATCAACCATTTGAAGGTTAAGGAAAACTTCTACTGTGGATGAGAGGGTAGTTGCATGCAATGGATATGCAATCAATAAAACGAATGTGCACATTCTGTCAATGTATACCAATAGATTTTGTGCCCTGAAAAAGGGGGACATGTATAAAAAGTGGTGTATTTTTTAAACGGTGTAACCAATACGTAAACAAATGCCCTTAAAGATTAGGATAAAAACACATTCAGGGTTTTCTGCAAATAAGTAAACTTCTCAAACCTCCCATTTTGGTCTGGGTGAGTAAAAATGTATGTTGTTTATAAGTGCATCAATCTGTAAATTTATTCAATTAATGTAAAATAATCTGTGTTACATCTATGTTTAGATTACCCAACAAAGTGTCAGACTGTAGAAGAAAGGAAAGAGGCGGAAAGGGGGGAGGGGTCAATCGGGCAGACATCTCCCATCTCTTGTTGATGGATCAGGCATTTTAAAATCCCTTGTGAGGGAGGGAGTTAAGGCGCTGTACTCATTTCAAGCTTACAGCCATGAACAGATGTTTCTTTAAGCCCTGGATACCTACTGTCCCATAAAAAAGGGTAGAGGCCTTTTGTGACCAAAAATGTTTTAGACCGGACATTGCCACTGATGGTATCTGCAATTCAGATGTATCAGATGAACAATTCATGTTCATTCTGCCAAGTAAGTCAAACTTTCTTTTGGTAAAAGGTTGAGGGATGTGTCTGAAGAAATGTACCCAGTCTCAAAATTCTACTTCAGAGCTATATCTTCTAGGCCTGACCAATGAGATCAAAAGTTAGAGTTTAGGATGGTTTTAAAGCTCTGCAGTATCTGTTTAATTTTATGTTGTTCACAAAGTCTGGCTACGGATTTGTAACTAAGCGGTAGTAGATGTACAACACCTGTAACAATGTCACGAGAAATCTATAAATTATATTTAAAAATGAATGGGTAAAATGCCACATTTTTCCCACTGAATCTACAACAATGTCAATTTATGTTGGCCCACAGATTTGCATCAACACGCATACACTGTACATAAGCCCAAAACACAAGAGTTCAGATCACTTCAGTTTCCAGCTCCTTATAAAAAAGGAACATTTTTATAAGGGTGAGAGGACAATTAAAGAGGAAAAACATGACATTTTGGACCTGCCGTGCCTTCATTAAACCTGACAACCTAACACTTTGTGACATACTGGGAATGTGGCATTTTTACCGGCTGTTTCATTACTTACTAATGATTCTTCAGGGAAGCTTTTTTTCTGACATTAACAACTGGTAATAAAATAAAAAGAAATCCTGTATGAGGTAGTGGTTGGGAGTTTTACAGTTGTTAACAGACAGAGAGACAGGTCTGTTTTGCTGTAGACGGTTTGTTAACAGACAGAGGGACGGGTCTATGTTGCTGTAGACGTTTGTTAACAGACAGAGAGACAGGTCTGTGTTGCTGTAGACAGTTTGTTAACAGACAGAGAGACAGGTCTGTGTTGCTGTAGACTGTGTTAACAGACAGAGAGACAGGTCTGTTTTGCTGTAGAGAGTTTGTTAATAGACAGAGAGACAGGTCTGTGTTGCTGTAGACAGTTTGTTAACAGACAGAGAGACAGGTCTGTGTTGCTGTAGACAGTTTGTTAACAGACAGAGAGACAGGTCTGTGTTGCTGTAGACAGTTGGTTAACAGACAGAGAGACAGGTCTGTGTTGCTGTAGACAGGCAGAATGGAGACTAAAGCCACAGCTATAAACCAAAGGGAAATCCTGTAAAAGAGGAGGGGCCTCTAATAGTTCGGCATTTACACCAGTACTAGACGTCTACTACCCAGATATCTCAGGAAAACAGTACAGCACTTACTGCTTTCCATTAGGTGGTGGGAAAGAATCCAATCAAAAGCTGAGGAGAAATCGAGAGCCGATAGACAGCTTATGCACTAATATGAGCTACAGATTTCCGTCGGAGATTGTGTCACAATGAGCGGTGTGTTACAAAACTAAATAATCAGCGACTGTGTTGTCTTTAACCAAAGTATTGAAAATGAAAAACGTTCAAAATTTTCCTAAACCCATGTGTTCGGGGTCAGCCCCAAACCAGTGTGTAGAACCAATCAGATGGAACAGATCCGTTTCTGGGACCAATTAGAATGGTTAGATCATTTTTGGAATCTACTTTGGAAGTACTCAGATACAGACTACATGCGTCAAAGGAATTCATTTTTGTAGGCGTGGCACAGAATTTTGACAAAACAAGGAGCGTGGCAAGCCTGACAAAGAGAGCCTAGTGCTGCCTGGAGATATCTCCGGGCAGATAGATGGACTAGTGCTGTGTGCCTCGAGGGATGGTAAAATCCTCTCTTCATTGGACGAAACTGTGAGTTGATATCAACTGACAGTCACACAATGCGCTACTGTTGAAATGACTCGATTCTCCGGGGGAGAAAGGAGAGGGATGGGGTCGGAGCAGGGGAGGACGAGGGGCTGTGTACATTAGTGTCAATAATAAGAAGTGATTAACCTTCTCTGTCTTCCCGGAGACAATCAGAATGTGATGCATTGTGTCAGATGAACCATAACCAGCCTGCCTCTGAGACTACACACAAATGTCAAGGGGACAGGAGTCACGCACACACACGAACACGCCTGAGCACTGTATGTGTGGGTACGGGTGTGTGTTTGTGTGTTCGAACTCCCCTCCCCTTGACATTTCTGTGTAGTCTCGGAGGCAACGGGTTAGTACAATATCTACATATCAAAGGAGCACACGCACACAACCTTTGATATGCAGATTCCCTACTAGTGCATCACCTCTCACAAAAATGTGATAATCATTACTTAACAGCGAAGGGAGAACCAATTAAAACTGATAATCATCAACCTGCAAGAATGATTTATTTATGTCTTGCTTGTGGGATAAATATTTCTAAGGTCTAAACTCTCCCAGCATTGAAAGGTGTAAATAATACACGGGCTGGAGACCTTGCTATCACTGAATATCGCTGTTTGCTACCTGGACAGAAAATAATGTGACTCGAAAAGATTCAGAGGGGTGAAGACTGAAGCCTGGAGCTGAGAATTATTCAACAAGCCTCAGCTGAGGAGAAGAGGAAGGCATTTCGACTCATGGTAAACAATCCTTAAAGCTAATTAAAACACTGCACCGCAGAAGTCCTACAGCACCCAACAGCACTTCAGTTGTTCAAAATGATCCGTGAAACTGAGCACTCAAACCACGTTGTATCTGCATTAGTACCCATGTTGACAATCACACGGGGCCACAGGCTCTGGACAGAGTGGCTGTGGGGCCGAGAGCAGGAGGTCAGTTTACAGAGGCCTCAGAGCTAAACACGATCTCGTGTGGAGCATACTCACGTTGTCCCGGCAAATGCGGGTGTGCCACCGTGTGTGTTTGCGTGAGTGAGCGTTTGTGCGCGTGCACAGAAAATATCATGTTATGAGTGATTTTCACAATGCCTCCTGTTCATTAAGGTTCCATTAACATACATTCACTCTTTCAACAGAAACACTGTAGAACTCAACAACACCCAGAGGATGCAATTATTACAACATGGAAAGTGTTCAAACATTACCAAATGTTACAGGGTAATTTGCGGAATCAACGTTGGGCTCAAAGGCCTGTTGTATCACGTGATCCCACTGTGATCTTAATTACCGATTAATTTGTTAGAGTTTCTTCTCTGTGACTGCAGCCTTCACTCAGCTCCCATTAGTGATTTTGGTAACTGCCACCTGTACTAAGACAATACCCAAAGGGTAGATGGATGTTTAGTTGTAGGTTGATGGTAAACTGACCATAAATCTACCTTCAGAAAATCACTACAACAAAGCTCTGAAGAAAGATCAGAAATGAAATGAATGAATGCCCTTTTATTATAATTATTTTTCATTAAACGGATAGATCAGCTAACATAGTAAACAGAAAGACAGATAGCTATCCCTGCATAATGTCTAATCCCTTTCTTCCCTCCACCGGTACTAATCTGTATTTGTACACCATAGAAAACATGTTGAATAAAAATACTGACCCTGAAACAGAGGTTAAGGATTACACATCTACTACAGGACCCACCTTCCCTGGCCTGCAGCTGTGTCATTTCAGTAGCTAATCATACTGTGTGACTTCACCCTAGTTTCTAAACTGTCGCACATTCATTTCCACTCAACCAGTTGCCCTGAGGGCAGTCATTTCTCTACAACAGTCAAAGTCAAATCCCAGACACAGAAGACCTTGTGAAATCCAGTTATATTGTCTGAGGAGATAAAACTGAGAAAAAAAGAAAGGAGGGGGTTAAAACAATGACAATGTGAAAGCCCTATATTGTATTAGAAACAAAATAAATAAACTTGAATGATAAATGAAACACTAAAAGAAAGGATGATATATAGTGAGATGTTGAAAAATATTTTTCTGTTTGACTTTCTCTGAGGCAAGCAAAAGAGAACCACAACAGACAAGAGAAAGGAACAATTCCTGTATTGTCTGACTGTTATGCTTGTTGTATTGTCGTTTGGATCTATTGTTCTCTGACAGAAGCCATGCAGGCGGCCATCAAAGTGAATGAAAGACACTCATTCTGTTCAGACATGCCTTGCACAGTCTGGACATTTTTCTCAATGCAGTACATAGCCTTGAGCTCAGATGTTATTTGATAAAATGTTGTTTCACATCGTGGCCATTTCGATGGAATGTTGAAAGATTTTGTCTGAGTAATGACAGGTCTCCATAGATGGTCGTGTTTGCTTGTTGAATCTGTTTTATTTGTGTTGGTGTGTCGTGTGCATTGCGTTTTTTTTCTTCTCCTTCTCCAAGACATTGATTGTGTGTACAGGGCACACTTGCAAAAGCAAATGTGTTTTTAAAGTGTTCTCCCTGAATAAATAAAAGTAAATGAAAAATATGAAACCATATCTCAGGGTAATTTGTGCAGCTGTCAATATGTATGAATTAAGGAACAATACCGTGCTGACTCTCTTAAATAAAATGACTATAAATCAACTATACAGACTGATTGATGAAATTAAAGTGATATACAGTTGAAAAGTCTACCCACCCTTATTGATGATGCAGATTTTGTGATTTAAAGCTCTTTGATGTGAAGATACCTTTTTCACCTATAATATCATCTTATAAAAAATGCTTTCTCACATCAGTAGTAACGGTAGCAGTCTCTGTGGCTAGCTCTCCAACAACCTAGCATACTGTACCTGGATTTTCCTCAAATAATCTACATATTTGGAGCAATTCATTGTCTCCTCTATCCTCAGCAGTCTCCTTATGCCATTGATGAGAAGCAGACCCAAAATATGATATTGTCGCCACCATGTTTGACTGTATGTACTTTGCGAGATAAGACGTGTTGGCTTTATGCCACACATATCTTTTGGAATTAATGCCAAAAAGTAAAATTTGGGTCTAATCAGTCCATAACACATTTTCCCAGTTATGGAGATGAAATGTGACTTTGGATGTTCATTTATGGAGATGAAATGTGACTTTGGATGTTCATTTTTGGGATCATTTTGCTTCCGTCGTGCCACTCTACCAGACAGTTCAGAGTCCTGGAGAAAGGTGCAATGATTGATATATGCGGGGGGGGGGGCCAAGATCCTGTCAGAACATCCTGCAGCTCCATTAGGGTTGCGGTTGGCTTCTTGGTGGCCTCCCTGATCAGCTTTCTCCTCATCCTGTCATCAATTTAGGAGGGGACGGCATGGTCTTCAACATGCCCTGGTGGTGCCATCTGGCCTCCACTTCTTAATGATGGTTTTCAGTGTTCCAAGATAAAAGGAGTGGAAAATATTTCATTTTCCACTCCTAATCTGCAGCTTTGAACAATAAAACCCTGTGGTTCTTTGGTCACTTCTTGGTGCCCATGGCTATCTCTTCAGGATGTCCTCAATCATGTCATACAGACAGACAGATGAGGCAGACAGACAGATGAGGCAGACATACAGACATGGCAGACAGACAGTCAGAAGAGTGACCGCGACAGTGAGTAGGCTGGACCCACATTAGTATACCTACACATAGCTTGGAAACAGGCTGCAATCATGTCGGAATTGAGCGTATAAGTCAGGATTCCAGGCTAAAGCCAGCGGAATAGACAGTGACATGTGTCACTACCTCAGGTCATCTGTACAGCTAACATGACCAAGTCAAAGTCACAGAGTGAATCATCAGGCTTATTCACATAACTGCAACTTGTTGTGACACCCATTGCGTTGGTTGGGCGAAATTTTGAGGAAGCTAACTGACTTGACCGACGCCTCAAATCGCCCACAGAAGTGTTAACACAAGGCTGTTTGGATGACAGGATTATATTTTTTAGCATACCACACAAATGTAATTGTCTCTCTGCGGTATTGTATGTCTCCCAAACAATGTAGCCAACTGACCATTTGATATCAACACTCCACCAGAGTGGTAGATGTACTGTAGGGTAGCCGCTATAAAGCACACCCCTCCAGAGCAAAGAAAACTGTAATTAGAAGAACAGCACCACTTTCTCTTGAGAAAAGATATAAAGAGATAGCCTGCTTCACTACCTGAGCAATAAAGGACAAGATGTGTGCTTTCTATCGCTCAGGAAGCAGCAAAGTATCTTCCCGTTGCCAGCCTTAAAAATGTTATGACGTCAAAAAACATTGCGTACTTACCAAAATCTGGAGAAGTGTTGAGAAACTACATTATGTGGTGCCTGTAATGTAAACATGGATTGTCTGGAAAGAATCTAAGTACTGTTTTTGTCTAAGACCTCTTACGTAACCGATCCTCAGCAGACTTCCACAACCCCAGTAACTCATTACAGCCACACACTTTTCAGCTGATCCGGCAGCGGAGCAACATCCTGAAAGAGCGGTCAATTTTCACATTTAACGCATAATGGCAGTAAATAATATAGTCGCTCAGCAGAGGCGTCGCTAGTACAGGGTTTTGAATGTACACGCGGAAAATGGCGACGTACAGACTGGCGGCCTACATGTCTACATTGTCATAATGTGCGCTCGGAATTATAGAGGAATCGATCCGGGGCGTTTTTTTATTACATTTGTTTTGGTCAATTCGAGATCCGGGGCTATTCATAAAAGTGCCGAGGCTCAGCACGACCCTATATTGTGGTGAGTACGTTCCCAAGGTATTTTTACTCTGCAATGTTTGCAAAGCTTGCTAAAGTACATTCTGAATTGCCATTCTCTGAGTGGTTCACACGATGCGCCATACATTGTGTTCTACTGCTCCTCAGGTACTGAGGTGAAGGGAGCCATGGTGGTTGAACAGAGCAGTACTGGACTGATGCTCCGGCACGAACTCATGGCAGAGCCGGTTTACCGAAGGAGTAGCCGGTCGGTACCCCGGCGCTCCCGCTCCTCTCTGGCGTACTGTGATGCATTTGCATTCGAGTTCAGAGGAGAATCTGAAGCCTTTGATGTTGCAGCCTGACTCTTTGATGCACCATGTGGCAACGCAGGAACAGATTAAGGAGAGAGAGGAGTCAGTTTGTGGGGTGTAAGGGAGAGTGATGGGGTGTGTGTGTGTGTGTGTGTGTGTGTGTGTGTGTGTGTGTGTCAATGTGAGCGTCCGTGCACACTCTCTCCGCGCTGTCTGCATGGGGAATATGTAGTACAGAGGAGTGAGAAGATTCAGATGTTAATACAGCTGAATGGTGATTGAGGGAGATCTGCGTTCAGGACGGGGGAGTGAAAAAAATGCCCATACTCCTGCCGCCCCTCTGGTCTCCAGAGGAGAGGAACACCAAGGGAGATATGGAGATTTTCCAGAGGCCTCAAAGGTGTTTTTTACTTATAAAAAATGTGTTTATATTCAATATAAATCTGGTGGCATAATCTGGATGGATTTTAATTGCACTTTCATTTGTTGGTATTCTCTTGTCACGCACACACACACACACACACACACACACACATACACACGAGGAGACGATAATTATGACGTCCTCAGACTGCCCCAACTCTCCACGATGACACTCACACACCAAGACTGGGTTAATAATTATCTCAATTAAATTACAATTTCATTACAAAAAGAAAGACATTTAAAACACAGCATTTAACCAAAAAAAAATCTATGAACCTTGTGGAATATATGGTATGTCTCAAAGAAATCCAGTGGCTTGCGAATCAGGCTGCTGAATTCCTGAGCCAGTCATTGTGCCCTTGAGCGAGGTACTTAGCTCTAATTGCACCTGGACTTCGCTCAGGGCAAGAGCGTCTTTTAAATAGGCAAAACATCAAATGTTTTGATTTTAAATGGATGACAGCATACGCCCGCATAAACCTGGATAGGCTCCAGTATGTCCAGGACTCTGCTGCCAATGTTGTCATGCACACCAAACCCTGGGAACCACCTGCCCGCCCACCTCACTGTGTCCCAGTCTGGATCACTACAAGACCTGATTCCTCACCCATAAGACCTTCCATGGACTTGTCCCCTCACTAACCTCCCCACACACACTCTCCTTCCCACTCTCTTCTACCTCTGGCCTACCCCTCATCCCATACACGAGAACGTGTACCTTGGTGGACCCGGGATTCAACACCCTTACCCCCGACCTCTGGAACAAACACAGCCTGTTCAGTCTAGACTTCCCTTCGGATAAGATTAACTATGCATACTAGATGTAGCGTCTTCTATTTTTATTATATTATGGTTTGTGTGGGGTTTGTGGATTTAATCGTCTGCCCTTGGATTTGTTTTTTAAGAGACTCATTCATCCTGTGTAGTTTTGTTATTACTATAGTGGTAAGCAATTTAAAATCTTTGCCCATCTTTTTGAGTGTGTAAGTGGTTTGTACTCTAATTGCGCAACTTTTCAACCAAATATTCACAGTTGTCCCTGTTAAAATGATGGTGTGCACAAGGGTGTCATAAACTAGGCATACCAAAAACAAAAAAATATGAAATGGAAGCAATTCCCAAAATGATGACAGTGGGGAAACACCACCCAATTTCAGTTCCCTCTGCGCCTCGTTACAGATAGAATGTGGACCCGCGGCAAAATTAGACCTGATCTTGGATGTCCAATTGAGGCCCTCTAACTATGGCCTATGAACAATTTTGTGTCCGAGGGAATACATTCAAATGATACTTATACAACTTGAATTATATTCAGTATCAAAATATGACCAGTGCTCCCAAATAAATTGAAATTCCAATGCTCCTTGACGTTTTCCTAAAATATAATTGCTCTTAGCGGTAATTGCTAATGCGGATTGTGTTGCGATACATTTCATTTTGATTTCATAACAATTAGCAAAAATGTCATGTTACGAATTACACATAAAGGTTTCAGATCAAGGTGAGATTAGAAGTTAGGTTAGGCATCACAATAAGGTTAAGGTTAGGGTTAGGGGTAAGATTACAAAACACAAATGACAAATACAAACAAATAATCTGTCTAAACAACAAATTCCCGAACAATAAAAAATAAAAACATCTTGCAAACCAGCAGAGTTATGTTTGGTTGTGTTTCCACCCACCCACCATACCAGACCGCAACGCACTAACAAACAGCCAGTCTATTTATCTCTGACTACACTCACAACTGCCCCTAGCATCTGGGTTGAAACAGCCCTAGCCATACATTCATACTGAAATGAATTGCATTTTACAGATTAGCTGTAACTGAAAGTAATTCCAGGGACACTGGGTTGCCTATGGGACCAGTTCAATACATCACCATGAGAACAATTTTAACTTACTTCATAGGTTTGAACAGTGCCTGTCCGTAGTTCTGGAACGTCATGATGAGTTTTAGTTGGGTGCCTCCTGACTTCATGGCTGTTGAAAGCACAGAAATACAAAAAACAATTGAGTCATTGACACTGGCAGCCAATGAGCAGGAATAGCAAAATCATTGTTTTGCTGAATGACATTTTGGAGTACAAACATATCATTACATATCAAGTCAATTACAAAATGGATTTTCTCCTCTGGAAAATGATCAGCCTATCTAGTGACTCAAACTGTGTGTGCTGAGTGACTGATGATGTCACGGTGTTTGATCAAGGAGACTAGTAGGTGAAGGACAGAGAGCCCAATCACATTCACATTATTTTCTGTTCTTTCCCTTTGTTCTCTCCATTCTCTGTTTTCTATCTTTTCTATCCATCTGTCTTTTATATCCATTTTCTCTATTCTCTCTTTCTCTGCCCATCTCTGTGTTCATATTTCCCAGAGTTTCTCTATATTTCCCTACATTCTTTAGTCCCTCATTCTCTGTCTCTGTGTTCCTCACTGGCTCTCTCTCTTTAGCTCTCTCCATAGGACATAATAAGCCATTCTAAAGGGACACCTGAGACTAATGTTCAGAGAGCAGAAGCTAGAACGCTCACATTCAAAAAGAGAAAAAAATTCAAAGTCACTTTCTTGGTCAGTGAAACAAATCGGCCCCAAAAGAGAGCCAGGAATAAGCTTTGTGCACCTTGCCTAATCGATTGAACCATTTGGTGGAGGGTGGCCAAAGTGAAGGTTTTCTCTTCAGTAAAACAGTCATGCATTTTTGACACGATCAGTCAAAGCAGCAGCACTAAAAAGAATTGCATTTATGGTATTTCAAGAAATACTATTCTGGCTTTTAGACTATGTTATTTAATGTGAAAGAGACAAGTGCTATATACATAAACAGAGAAGATGGTGAAATGTTCAAAAGGATTAGTCAACGCTTTGAATATAATGCAAAGGGCTTCCTATGTCCATGCCTTAGTCTGTCTTCTACAGTAAATGTCTTTGTAATGGGTTAAGGGAAGCAAATTCACATCACCACAAATTTCACTAAACGAATAGAAAACTTCAACCGGTAAATACTATCAATATACAATGTATAACAGGGGGATTTGTGTGTTCTCCTGTGCTCCAAAGCCTGCTGGTTTTCTGTTCTACCTGATCATTAATTCGCCCCCCTGGAGTCCCAGGTCTAGATCAGCTCCTGAGTAGAGAGAGAAGCAGTGGTACTTGCCTCAAGGTCCAGAGTTGAATTTGAGGTGGGTATGTAATATGTTTGTATTATATTCCTTTATGAATAGCAAAAACCCAGATTGTACCAACAACTGACTTATGTAGTCTTAATTGGTATTCACTTCCTGTCTCCGTCTCTTAGAATTGAGAGCAGCATGTAGCTAACACGTTCATAGTAAGTTCTATCCACCCTGTGACCTCATTTGAATGTGTGTAAAACTGGAGTGAGAACCAAATCCGGTCCCACATGTGTTTATCTGCTTGGTTTAGTCAACTCTTCTGACAATTGTCATTGTACAATACAGAAAACACAGCTTGATCCCAAATCTGAATGTGCCTTTCTTCACCAAGCCCTCAGAAAGGAAGTTGACATCGGGGACCAGTCTAGTTTCTTAACTACCATAGCATGACAGTCGGATGAACAGAGAACTGGTCAGACATCAGCTTATATAAAAAGTGCTCTTATCTCCTCCTCTCCTGAGACTTACCGACACTGGTGATTCTCTGTGAAACTAGATCCCTGAGCAGGGCATCGATGACTGGGTCGTGCCTGGAGTAGAGCTCATATCGATTAATCCGTATGTGGAAGCGGAGCCAGTTGGGGTAGGAGTCAGCCATCAGCTCGCCTCCCGTTGGGGTGTACTCCTCTACATTCCCCTCAGCGTGCCTGGAAATGGTTTGGAGGGGAGGGGTTGATCCGTGTTACGAAAATGGGGAGCATGTTGTTGTGGTTTTATTTTGTAATTGACTAACCTTTTAAAAATTATCTTTAATCAGTCCTTCACGGGGACATTTGATAATGGTTATGTAGGTAATAACCTTAATATGTGTTATAACACTCTTATTAATGTGCAGCCTTGAACATTTTGTTATAACGCATTTGACACAAGTGTAGCCTAATATAAAGATAAGCGAAATTAACACAATATTATTTGTATAGGCATGTTGTAGATTTAACTTGAATAAATGTCTTGAATTTGCGATTGTGGTGATTGTCTATTAATATAAGTATATCAAACAGTATTTTACCATTCCTGATTCTCTGTGGCGCCTTTGGGGTCAAATCTGATGTCTGTGTTGACGTTAAACAAGGTGTCCTCATCGGTCAGGGACGGTAATTCTCTCTTGAATAACGGATGTTCAAACAGGGCCAGCAATCTCGAACCTTTCATATGCAGGCCAACGTTTTTGTTGACCACACTGTTCCCAGTGTCCTGTATGAGAAGTCTTTTTTTGTCACTGTTTTTCGAGTAATGTTCAAGCCGTTTATTAAAAGCTTCCGTTTTGTCCCCGGCAGTGAGGATCTTCTCCAAAGAGTGGGAGATGTTAGAGCTTGGCTCATTGCTGAAGTCCTGGAGAATTCTCAGAGTGTGTTTGTTAGGCCAACCCGACTCCGCTGCCGATCTAGCTCGGTGTTTAGGCCAGTTCTGAGGCTCCTCGCTCGGCGTGTGCGAACAGGAGCAGCCGCTCTTGCTGCGCCTCTCCAGCTTTGGTAACAAGTCTATCATGATGTGCATCGAGCAGGCGATCAGAAACACCATGAGTATCAAAACGCGAAATTTACGGAAGAGTATCATCTTCATTGTCCCCTGTTTGAGCAGTTGAGAATATTTACTGCAAATTATGAGCACGCATATAAACAGACTCACTACATCACTGATGATGTTTATCACACTGGATGCCAATTTAATGAAATACACGTTGAACACGTAACCATCTTCACTTCTTGCCGTCTTGAGTAGACTAAAGGTTTCTGTGTTCAACTTCTGTATTCCTAACCACATAGAAATCCAGTCGGCTGGCTCCTTCAGTAATTCAGAAGAGGATTCTCCGCATGCGCCCTGCAGGTAAAACAGGTCGACTCGGATCAGACCAAACGTTGAGTTGGGCAAAAGGCATTATTTCAACTTATTTTGCTCTACTGCTCCACCATTAAAGGTTTAAGCACAATATTAAGCAAGTGCAATTGTCCCGAAAGCAGTTCTAAAACGTCAGATAAATTATCCATCAGAGGTCAGGTGCGAGTTCCCGGGGTCTGTTGGCGCGCATCCGTCCAGCCGTTGAGTGTTAACTATGCGGTGCGAGAAAGGGGGCTTTCCTGGATCTACTGGGCACGGGGAACGCATTGGTCCAGCTCGGGATAGGAAAAGCTTATAGAGCAATTTTCACCAACATAAAAAAATTATAGTAAATACGATAAAATAATGCCCAGATAAAAGAATCAGGAAAAGCGCAGCTGGAAAAGTGATCTATATAGCCTACGTGTTTCGTGTTTTGTAGCCTAGGCTACAACAACCGACCCAAGATGAGAGAATACATGGCAATTTTGAGAACAAATCCCTAGTAGTAATAGAATTGAGGCAAAAAATAACCTAAACAGACGAATCAAAGAAATAATTCGCTCCGGTGCCGATTTGGTTTCTATCCTGGAGATCCAATACTGCTCGAAAGCGAAAAGAATCCGCTTGTGAGATTGAGGCTGGGTGACTGTTAAATATTATGATGAATCGCGTCTAGATACAGCCTTGCGCCGCGTCACCGTGCACAGATTGGCTGAGTCTCCACCACAGTCAGAGAGAGAGGAGGACAGAGGAGGACAGCAACCATCTGCGGCTCAAGTGCCTGCCTACCTGCGCCTGTACTCTTCCTGGAAATATTCCTCCTGCACATCCCGGCTGTGCAAGAAGAGGGCGTCTCATCCCAGTGGCCCAAATCCGGTGTGGCACAGTATTGTATGTTTTGTGTGTTTTTGATTATTTATGTGTTTTAATTAGTGAAGTACATCTGCTGGCATCATGGAGGCATCATTATGTCGCACAGAGCAGAGCCTTCATTAGACAAATCAGAATACCAGTTTCCTACAGCAGCAAATCTGTATTTTTGGGAGGTGGACATTCACAACTCCAGGAATACCAGGGAGTGTCCACAACATATTTTGCTCACAGGGATGGAAATCTAGATACTGGATAGTTGGCTACTGCAGACCCCCATAACATATAATGCAGTCGTGGTCCATTACTGCATTCAGTAACACTTTATTTGGGTGGTCCATCTGTTGAGGCTTTACAGACAATCTATGGACTTTTCAATTTACAATCAAATAACACTAACCCCCAACCTTAACCCTCATTCTGTCCCTTATCTTAACCCTTTTCCTAACCCTTACACCAACACTTATTGTAAGACTTATCTTAGAAAGCATGTGCTTTGTTTTTGATAGTACGAACATCGTCAGAGCACCTACCAGTGTGACACTAAGTTAAGACACTACATGCACATATCTTTGAAATCAGCAAACCCGTTTGTTTCTTTATGGCTGGTGGATCCAGCGGCAAACATACTGAGGTGTTTGTTGAGGTTAGGATGGTTGATTGTTAACTGCAGGGAAGACAGTGAGGGTTGGGCTTATAAATGCCTAAATTATCCATGCATGACCAATCAGGCCCAACATGATTACCTTTTGAGATGCGGTTATAATTACAGTAAAACCGGAGTGGCTTAACAGCATGACAAGTATAGCAATGACTTTAGATCCTCTATATAGAAAACTACTCATTGGAGCAGTACATTAACCATGATGACTTAATGAAAGATCTGTAAAGGCAAGATAAGAAGGGAACGTAATGATCATTGTCAATCTCAGCGCTTAATTGTGTGTGTACGCTGTGTCCGCCTGGCTGTGTGCATGTGTGTGTAGGTGTATGTGTGTGTGTGTATGTGTGTGTGTGTGTGTGTGTGTGTGTGTATTTTGCATCCGTGTGTGTTTGGGTCCACGCACGTGTGTACTAAAGTGAGTGAGAAATTATGGGTTTATTCCAGTTCTACCAAAAAAGCCCTTTCCAGGAAGCCAGTAACGTTCTAGTGTCTGACTCACCGAACCCAACAGATCCCTTCAGTCCTTCCTGTTGTGTGAGTAGCAACAGAGCACCACTTATAATAGATTTCCAATGTGACTATGGAACCTTCCAAAGGAACGACATGGGGGGACACTTCTGCTTTTAAACTTTAAAGAAGCTAATTAAAATAGTAGCAACTGACTAGTCATTAGATGCTGTTCCAACATTGGAGACCTGGTATCAGAGAGAAAAAGACCCGGATCCGGGAGAATAATTGTAGGGCCTCAGTTAGTGTCTGTGTGTGATGGCATTGATGCACACTCCACAGACAAGGTTTCAATTGTTGCCCGTCGTCCACTGCAATCATCCACGAGTACCGCTCTAGCCGTGTCTCGCTGGCCCAGGGCGAAATAGCCCACCATAGATGTGTATCGATGTCAGTCAGGTTGACGTGATGACAGCATGCGGTCCATAGGTCAGTGGACCTTTACATCACCCTGACCTGAGTGACTCACTGAGTTGTGTGGTTCGTTTCACCTTTCAATATGAATCAAGACAACCTTTGTATTGTTACTGTTTTACTAATCATTGCCCTATATAAGAGGAAAGGAACATTTCACAAGCGTTCCCGGAACATTTTTCACCTGTACTGGTAAAGGCTGCATGAAAGTAGGAGAACACAAATAAATAAGTAGCGACTAAATACATTTCGTAATACATTTAATAGGTGATATATTTTAGAATAGATTTATTTTAACTAGGCCCATTAGAGCGAAGAGGTTAGATCCTTTTGGGATATTAGTCCATACATTCTTTAAATGTTGATTAGTTGCGTAGTCTGAAAGCAGTTAAAATACATCGTAATGCTAACATCTACCATGTTATTTTTTATTTCAAATGGTACAGAAGTGGTACAAAAGTGAAATAAAATGTTTTCTTTCTCAGTTTATCCAATTTTGCCAACTGTCTAGACAAAATCTCGATATAGACATTCATAGAAGGCCTTTTCTTTGGAAAATGGCATATTGTGGGTCCTAGGGTTATCCAGTGGTCTCTAGTGTACATTTACAGAGCTTTGTCAGCAAAACATTTTCCCTCTCTTTCCCACTGTCTATATTAAGTATAAAATCAGTTCACTGAGTGAAAATCTGTGATTAATCCTGCAGTCACGTTTCACAGAGAGGCAGGACACCAATGGAGAGTAACAACAATCATAGATTTTAATTCAAATACTCTGACAAGGCTTAACAGGACTCGATAAGAAACAAAATGTACGACAAACAAATGCACTAGGTAGGGGATGAGGGGATAGGGAGACTAAAATGGGAGGGGATGAGGGGATAGGGAGACTAAATAGGGAGAGGATGAGGGGATAGGGATACTTAATAGGGAGGGGATGAGGGAACAGGGAGGGGATGAGGGAACAGGGAGGGGATGGGGGATTGGGAGACTAAATAGGGAGGGGATGGGGATTGGGAGACTAAATGGGGAGAGGATGAGGGGATAGGGATACTTAATAGGGAGGGGATGAGGGAATAGGGAGGGGATGAGGGGATAGGGAGACTAAAAGGAGGGGATGAGGCGATAGGGAGACTAAAAGGAGGGGATGAGGCGAAAGGGAGACTAAATAGGTTGGGATGAAGGAATAGGGAGACTAAATAGGGAGGGGATGAAGGAATAGGGAGACTAAATAGGGAGGGGATGAAGGAATAGGGATACTTAATAGGGAGGGGATGAGGGGGAAACAAGACACAGGTGAGAAGACAAAACTAGACACAGATGAAATTAATGAACGCAAGGAAATAAACACTAAATATAGAAACAGAATTATTAAAACCTAAAATTAAAACCTAAAAACACTCAACATAGAAATATAACAACTGGCACAGCGCTGGCGGTACCCGGCAGTTTCACCTGCATTTAACTTTCAATTGACAGCTGTAATTAAAACAAATACTGCTTTCCCCCCTGTCTTATTATCCACAACACACGACTTAGAATACTGTTTACATGACAGACTGAGATACTCTAACCCGAGAGAGCCATCAACTTGGACTTGAATGATATTCCATTTCAGATAATAAAACAAGAATGAAAATCAAATAAACAAATCCTTCTAGTAATTTTACAAGATAAAATAGAAACCTCATTAACACATTAACAATTAATTCAGTAGGTATTTCTAAATCCGACCAAACGAATGCATCGCTTGCACTCCCTTAGCTCTGGGACAACACAAAGGGCGGAGGTACGCCTGAACACACAGATGGAGGGACAAGGGCCAAAATGACAACAATAACAGGGCTCTTGTTGCCCGGCGTACAGCAATTACATCTCCTAACAAATCCTATTCTAGCTTCCTCTCCTCCACCTGTGGTGAGTTATCCAGGGGTGAATGTGTAATTATGTGAGCCAGGTAGGCATGATGATAGCATGGAGTCATTGGTTCAATGAATCTTTACAAACCAGTGGCCAAGGGTGGTCCAGAGATCTAAGCCTCTTCCTTTGCTGCACATGTACGACTGCAGCAGGGTTGGTACAAAATCTTTCTCCTCTGTCTTTCGCCAATTTCTTTATCAAAGAAAGCAAGAGAAGGTGCGTGATATAAAACATTTTTGAAATATTCCCAAACTCAGTTTGGTTGACTGGATTGTGCTGTTCATTCAATTCTTTAACATTCATCAAGATCCCCTGGTTATGTGACTGATTATTGTCCCATATAAAATGATAACACAACTCTTATTTATGCTTCACAACATTGCAAGGTTGAATGATTTCTGTCCGCTTTAAATCTGTGTCATAACACTCATAGTTTCATTACTCCAGCAAAGTCAATGTGTCTCCTTAAAGTTGGTGGCAGCTCTGTTACTGTACCGCTCGTTTTAGTGGTACCAATCACTTCATTTTAACAGGGTGGTCCACTAACATTTGTCACCTGATCCAGGAGCCTAACAGCACAGGAGGGGAGAAGGTGAAACCGCGAAATGAACCTCTTCATTGAAGCAAAATGCTAAGCCTTTCCCCTGTTGTCTGACTGGCCGCAACGCATCACCTTGGAGCGAATTTATTTGACAAAGCGTTCAGTGTTATCTCCAGCTGACACGGCTGACAGACCGACCAGTGATATGTCTCTGGATATGAAATGACCTCGTCTAGCCTGGACCCTCCAGACGTCAACAGTAGCAGGGCTTCTATATAGATAGCTAACTGCAGCAGAGGTCATAAATACTGTAAAGGGACATAGATTGATGTCCTTTCCGTATCGGCCTGTACAGTGAGATTGCAAATCCGTATCATCATCTATGATATCTCAGCTGGGGGTGACGTGACTATTTGCTATAGGAGCGAGAGGGAAGTAGACGGCTCTGCTTGGCTTGAGGATCAGTCAGGGCTTTGGTTTTGGTGGGAAAATAATTCAAGTTGTACTCTGGAAAGGCACTAAAGTTGTAACCTGCAAAGGCATTCAGGTTGTAATCTAGACAGTTGGATTTTATTGAACTGTTTTGTGAGCTTCTGCGCCAAAATGCGTGCGCAGTTAAAGTTGGGCTGTTTCAAGAGTTGATTGGAAAGAATGATGTCACTGGGACAAGAATCACCACAATATGAAATGGAAATACATAAATTTATGATGTGAAAGTCACCCTCTGGCTTTTAAAAGGAAAATAAGAATAGCTGACTTCCCATATGTTATCAGAGAAGAGGACTTGGGTGTCCTTTTCTGTTTTTCAACCTCTTCACAACCAATCACCCCCACTGCACTCCAAAACATTAAACATGTTTTGTGTGTGTAGTTGAATTTGTATGAATTTGTCCTTGGTCTGACCGGGTTTGAATGGAATATTCATGGAACAAGCCACATTTCCATCCCTAATTCTGCACTGCATCTGATATGGCAGATTTAAATGGATATTACAGATAACATTGCCCTCTGTTGGCCCCAATAAGCCCCACAACGCCCTGCTTATAACTCCTTTGTTTGTTCCCTCTATCCGTCCCTTCTTCCCTTCCCATTCTCTCCGTCTTCGCGTTTTCATTAAGAGTGGGGTTCACAGGTCAGCCGCTGTTGAATTGTAAGGATGTGAAGATGCTAATTTAAATGGTCCCTTTAACTGGTGGTAATGACTTCATCTGCAAGATGTCTGGTCAAAATTGTGCCCTTCTCATTTTGTAGTGCACTTGGAAATAGAATGCCCTGTTGGATGTCTTCTGGTGGGAATTTAGATGAACGCTATTGGAATGTGATGTCATTGATTTGAAGCAATGTTTGAACACAAATGTAATGACTTTAGAACATTAGTTATAATCCATGAACACATTTGGAGCCTCATTTTGTTGTTTTTGTTTAAGGGACAATGGTTTACATTGCCAGAAACCTGTAGTGTTTTCAAGTAGACAGGTGTTTCTTAATGCAGTTAAATCTTATTTTCCTAAAGTTGCCAAATAGCCACATATAGACAGCATCCTCCTTATTCAAGAAAGTCAGCTATTGTGATGAGAAGTGTGCAGTACACTCCCCTAACCCTAACCCTACTGTGATGAGAAGTGTGCAGT
>JACXGJ010007523.1:0-30199 GCA_016801105.1 Esox niger | reverse complement strand
ACTCATGAAAGGTCATACCACGTGACGTCCTTTATCATGTGTTGAGTTCATCATGTGATTCACCCAGTTCCTGCTTAGGCTAGCGGAGTACTTTTGCTGTATCATGTCGGGAATATAGGCTCTATTTTATAATATTCAATTTAAAATATGGATTTACCGTGCATTTGTAAAAAGGCTAAGCCTTGGAACATCGTTTGGTTACTTGTGTCGATTACTACAGTTGTGATAACGTATCCCTCCGGGACAGCTGGTTCTGATGTCAGCCTCTGGTACCAAGATCTCTGCAAGTAAGGGTCGAGACACCGCTCGCCTAGACACTCTGGTGACAGTAGTAAACAAAAGAGTCGGCTATGAATGTTCTTAGAAAATGGAAAGTGTATTTATCTACTGTCTCTGCTTATGTTCCATAGTTACATTGAGAATAGAATATACTGTACGATACAAGTCTCATTCACGTATAGGTCTTCATAATGTTAGCTAGCAGTTATTTATGTGGCTTGCCTGACTTAATCAGACTTGTTACAGTTATAGATATTTACATATCTATAAACTGTAACAAGTCAGTTGGCTGTAGCGAGGCAGTTGGCTGATCAGAGTTTTAATTTGAGTTAACATACTATACTTGTCAAGCCATATGTTGTACATTAGTTAACATCTGGGGAAGGTGGACCGATACACGGGCGTTAGTTTAGAAAGATTATTTCTGCTTGTTAGTTAGCTTGTTAGTACTGTTATAGTAATTTTAAACATTGCTGATTCTGGAACTAAAAACATGTCTGAGTATGATGGGACCTACTACTTTGTTGTGGGTCTACTAGATTGTGAAACCATATTTATTTTATTTAATCAGATTATATTTGACCATTCGTTTGAATATTTGCACTTGTATTTCTAATGATAATTTATTTCTCTCTTTCAACACTAGTTACACATGGGAGGCTATAGACCAAGACAACAAAGTCAAATACACAATAAAGCTCTGTGAATCCTCGCCTGACACAGGATGTGGGGCTGCCAGTGGTGTATGTGCCCACAACCTCACCAGTAAAAAGGACCAGTCAGTGGGTGAGTATAATTATGTCCAGGGGTTGTCTCTTACACTGACTTAGTCAGGACCCTCTGAGCACAGGCCCTTATAGCCCCTTCCAAGGCTCCAGGATATTTGCTGGACTGCTTACTTATGTCCATTGGTAGTTATGGCTCCTAGTACTGTTGTCAGGAGGACTCGTTCTGCTGATTTTTCAGACTTTGCTGTGTAGGATACATCACTTTGGTAGATGGTGCTGTCTTAGATGGGCTGTGATGATACCAGCATTATTATATTTGTTGCATTGCAAAAAATCTAACCATAAATCACACTAACATTTTGAACCTTTATATACTTAGAAAATTAGATGTAATGCAGGATGACAAAAGTGAAGTTTGTTTCCAACATTTGGGCAGTTTTCCAAACAAATGTTGTATCCATTTGGTCTTTTGTTGCCTTGCCATGGAACTAACAAGTATCCCATTAGTTTAATCTCCGCCGTGAGCATGCCACAGTATTGATGAGCTTGAATTGCTTTCTCTCAGTTAATGTAAGTTACACCAATGCCCATTAGTTCAGCTGATATGAATTGATACTATGTTAAATGCTGTGACTTAAAAACACTACATTTATGATCAAACATTTTACGGTTTGGGAAGTTGTTTGGTGGTGCTGATGGTCCGCAAAGACAACTCAAAATCTAGGTTACTGTGCACTGGGAGTTTGTAACAAGTAATTTCTAGATAATGACAAAAGTCTGTCTTTTTCTGACCGATTTGCTTGTCATGTTAAAAAATTCTAAATGTCTTGGCCGAGTAGCCTTTCTCTCTGTTTTTGCCTGGCACAAAGAAACACTGATACAAAACAGATTTAATCTGGTGCAGCATTGTGGTCCAGAGGAAACACTCCTGTCTCCATGTACATACGTGACTCAACGCTGGAGAACAGGGTTCCATACCCATCTCTTCTTGACCTCTCCCTATGGTTCGCACAATCAATAAATCCTTTGAAAAAATAATACAAATATGTGAGAAGAGTCGGGGGGAAAATATTCTAACTGCTAAATATTCAGCTTCACTTTAGCCCTGATGTGATTTTAAATATGTGGAAATGAATATACATTGTAAAGAAACTGTCAGGGCAAAAGTCTGGTGGTCTAGACCAGTGGTTCCCAACCTTTTCAACTTACTGTACCACCGACCGAATTTTGCTCTGCTTGGAGTACCCCTGATGTACCCACTCATGTTAACTTCACTAGTAAGCCTATGGTGTCATGAGGGTTTTCAAGTACCCCCTGTGGAGAGGACAAGTACCCACAGGGGTCCTAGTACCCCTGGTTGGGGACCACTGGTCTAGACGGTTCCCAAATATTAGTATCCTTAAAACATGTCCCAGCTCTGGGCACTTGATCCAGGCCTTCACTCTGTGATCAATCAGTATTTGCTCTAATAAGGGCATGAACACTGCACAATCAAGTGACCTCACAACTAAGGTTTATAAGAAACAAATCTGGCATCTGTTATGTCTGAACAAGTTCTTATAATAGCACAGGAACACATTCTTGTGATAGATCTAATGCTGACAAGTAGTGACTAATGTTCTATATGTATTTTGTGTTCACCATAATAATAAAAGAAGGTTAAAGGTGGGCCAAAGCAGCTGCTTGTTCACATGACTGTGTCTTCACGCTATGGAACAAAATCCTTGATAAACACGTTACAGGCCTATTTGCATGCTCAGAGATTCTCTCACAGCTTTGCTCAGAGTTCCACCAGACTGCTTGCATGCTGGCAATTCACCTTTGGTGAATAATATGTGTTCTACCCTGTTCCTTAGTAATCAATTTGACTGGGTTAACTGAGTAGCAACTTAGAATTTCTAGGCTCTGCTGAATAGCTGTCATTCATTATTTATGTAAGCGCAATAAAGGTAACGGAATTGCAATAGGGATAGTGATTGTTGATGAAGGTAGATTCTGTCTGTGCAAGCTAAATCCGTTTTAATTCATTCTGTTTTTGTAAGCACCCCTTTTGTTTTAAAGAAAAACTTTTCATAAATGTTTGGCCACTTTTGGAAGTGCTTAGAAAGCAATGCCCTAAAAGTATAAGAGCTGACCTATTTTCCATACCCCACTATATCATTAAACATTGTTTCTTTTTTTCTTCATAAAATATATTTATTGTTGATTGCCTTGGCCTATATCAAAAGGTATGCTTGGAGAGAGGAATCAAAATATGATCAATAAAGGCTGTGGGTGCAGTAAAAGATTAAATCCGAACAAATGATGGGAGTGTCATCAAAATGTATGTGGGAAAGATGCCCTGGGGTTAAAGTTGTGAATTACCTAAATTTTCTCCAGAAAAAAATGACTATTAATCTGTGTTTCACCCTGTTGAGGTAAATATCAACTCAATCTCTGTTCATGTCATTGTCACCAATTAACTGAATTACGGCAAAAATATAAATGCAACCACAGATGTTTGTATTGCTAGCTATGCAACTGGATTTTATGAATGCAATGGTGCATTTTCTGACCTTAAACAACCATTTCAGAATCTTCTGCTGTGTGCATAGCCAAACATTACAATCAAACTTGATCACTACATAGTAGGCCTGTTACAATTCATCAGGTCCAATGGATTTAATTAAAATCCACTTTGTAATAGGTTAGAGTTTTTGTAACAGCGACCTTCTATTCACCGCAATCTGCATTAAATGAACCTCCTACTAAACCTACAGTATAGCATTCCTTTATAATTCAATGTTATCTGGGCCAAGATTTAGAACAATTTAAATAGCCTTTTAATGATTAAATTCAGTGTTATTTGATGCTGCAACCCTAAACTTTATCAGTCCTGAAAAGGATTGTTCTACTCAAAGCAGTTATTTTTGTTGTTTTTGCTGGATTCTGCTCTTGGCAAACCAAAAATTCAGCCAATGTGGTTGGAGGGGAAAAATACAGTGTCTGAGGTAATAACTGGTCAGCAAGTTTGTCCTGTTAACATTGTGGAGCCTATTCAGGGACCGGTCAGTTGGCAGAGCAGACAGAGGCCGGCAGTGTGGTCCAGTGGGTCACAGTCCCATGATGTTTATCTTTACAGACTGTACATGGCCAGACAGCTTGGTTGAATAATTTCCTCAATGACTAACCCTTCCTGACCCTGTCCCATCGATTGACCCTTCCCGACCCTCTGCCGTATTTCTTTGACCCCACAGCTGTAGGGACTGGGAGGGTTGGTGGAAGTTTCAGATTCAGTCGAAGCCTGTATTTATCCTCTGCTTGGATCTCTGGGAAATATTTTGCGGAAAAGTCTGTGTTCAACATAACCTGCTGAAGTGAATCCTTAGACATTTATGAGTTGTCTCATCCTATACATGTTTAAAAAGCACGTGTTTCTCATTCAACTGCTTTTCTTTTTTTCTTCTTTTTTTTAGGAGAGTTTACATTGAAGAAAGTGACTGGAAGCAGTGTGATAGATTTCAACAGCAATGAGAAATGTGACGGCAGTAATGGTAATAATGTGCAGAGCAGCATCAGTTTCCAGTGTGGAAAGACTATGGTAAGGCACCCAGTATCACCAGTCATAAAGGAAGAACAGTCATAGAAAATGTCAGCTCTGAACACTTCTCATTAACTTCCTGTCGAATCGCACTTGTTTCTAAAGAATGTGACCGCAAAGTGTGCCTGGTCTTTGTCTGGAGGTGAAATGAAACTTGTAACTCCTGTGGTGGTCTCTGTTCATTTCACGAGAAACCACACAGAGCACACCTTCTTGTGCACTAATATTGTTCTACATAATAATCCCAGGCCTCCCTGTTGATAAGCAGTCGTGTTGATAAGCAGTGTTAAACAGTCTGTGACCATGTGATCGTAGGCGGGACTGTAGCTTTGTCGCTAAACAAACAAATCATGTTGCTAGTCCAGTTCCTCCAGTCACTAAAGGCCATCCCTCTGACTTTCACTGCAGCAGCTCTGAGGAGATGTGAACTGTTTGCTTGTAAGTCAACTTAAACTATGTTTTTGCTCTTATCCCTAGGGAACACCCGAGTTTGTCACGGTGGCACAGTGTGTCCATTATTTTGAATGGAGGACATATGTAGCCTGCAAAAAGCAAAAATACAAGCCCAATAAAGAGGTACGCTGGAAAAAGTGTGGTTGGGTGTGGTGTGTGTGTGTCTGTATCTGTCTGTGTCTGAAAGGCCACTATGTTTCTTCCATTGTGTGGGGGAGTTGAGTGTGACAATCACATCCACAGTATCAGCTTCTGAAAAGGACACTTCTTCACTTTTGTTGAAATAATAAAAAAAACAATTGTAATGCCGGTTTTTAATGTAATAATGAATTAGAACAAATGTACTAGAACAAGTTGAATATAAAAGGCAGTAAACTAATCTTGTCAGGTTGCAACTCTTTTGCTGTGTTTCTAGGTCCCCTGCTATGTCTTTGACACAGATGGGAAAAAGCATGACTTGAACCCCCTCATCAAGCTCACAGGCGGTTACCTGGTGGACGACTCGGATAATGACGTTGACTTTTATATTAATATTTGCAGAAGCCTGAGTGAGTCTCATGTGCTTTTTAATTTTAACATTTTGTAACACTATTCTATGGCATGGCTGTCAAAGTCATTCCACAGACGTCCTTGTGCTGGTGTCTGGTTTTTCTTGGCCTGTCTGTAACTAAGAGGTCCAGCATCGTCCTGGGTTGGTGGGGTGGAGGTCCAGCATCGTCCTGGGTTGGTGGGGTGGAGGTCCGGCATCGTCCTGGGTTGGTGGGGTGGAGGTCCGGCATCGTCCTGGGTTGGTGGGGTGGAGGTCCGGCATCGTCCTGGGTTGGTGGGGTGGAGGTCCGGCATCGTCCTGGGTTGGTGGGGTGGAGGTCCAGCATCGTCCTGGGTTGGTGGGGTGGAGGTCGGACAAGAAAGTCTGGTCTCATCACGATTTAGAAACCCCTCATAGTCTCAATCGTGGTGTTTGGCTAAAATAATGTACTCCCGGCACGTGCTGCCATGTACTTTGTGGTTGAGCTATCAGTGTGATAAGAAGCAGAACAGCTAAGGCGGAACTGTGTGGGATGAAAAATCATGGAAAATTAAAATAAGATATCATCAGTCGCAATTATCAGAATGTCCTCATCTCTCTGCCTCCTCTGCAGACCGACCAGAGAGCCACTGTCCAGCCGATTCTGCTGCCTGTTTAACCAGCGCCAGTGGCTCCTACAGTATGGGATTACCCCAAACCCAGCTGGAACTGGTCTCCAGTGATAGGTATTGCAATGCTAGACACTCCATACATACAGTCAGCAGCTGGTTTTCCTTACGTTGCTGCTAACGTCTCTTAATCCGGTCAGACTGCAGCTGCGCTATGAGGGAGCCACTGGCAGCCCGCCGGACTTCTGCGGCGAGCACTCCCCTGCTGTCACCATCACCTTCATATGCCCCTCACGCAGGCAGGAGGTAAGACGGTGACCATGGCCAACTTGAGGACTTTGTTGCTGTGTTTAGCACGTTTTCAGACACATCTATCATATTCTGTACTGGTAAATCTGGGTAAACGTTTTAAAACTTTCAACAACTCCATCTGTCCTGAGGCTTCTATGGCTATAAGAGCTTATTGTATTGATATCTGACCTTTGATCTTCTAATTGCAGGGCAGTGAACCCAAGATGACAGCCAATGCCAACTGCAGGTATGAGGTACAGTGGGTAACGGAATATGCCTGCCACAGAGACTACCTGGAGAGTAAAGACTGCACTCTGAACAATAAGCAGCATGATATCAACATTGACCTCAACCACCTGACCACTGGCGGTGAGACCAGCGTTCTGAACTCAAAGTGACGTTTCAGAAACGTTTTGCAATGCATATTTCTTTTGTGTTGTAATAGGAAGTGCTGCCATTGGTAATTGTAACCTTCCCAATTCTCACAGACTGCAGCTCATTTTGTTTGCGATTTAGGCTAGGTCCTTTTCTACACTAAACGATTGGTGTAGAAATGGCAGTAATATGAATGTGTCACGTTCTGTTTGTGTAGCTAGCGATTATCCTTATGTGGCGGAGGCCAAGAGCAGCGATGGAAAGGACAACTATCTTTACTACCTGAACGTGTGCGGGGAGACAAAAGCAGGCGATTGTGACGATGAGATGAACTTTGTGTCCGTCTGCCAAGTCAAATTGAAACCTGAAAGCAGAAAGATTGCTGGGAGATACCAGAATCAAACACTAAGGTAGTTTATTGTTGCGGTCTCTCTTCACCCGTCTCTTTGATTCTCTATATTGGCCTTAGCTGTAACACACAGAATGATTTATTCCAGATACTCTGATGGGGACCTGACTTTGATCCTTCCAGGAGGGAGCAAGTGTAGCTCTGGCTTTCAGCGCATGACAATCATTAACTTTGAATGCAACAAAACAGCAGGTGAGAAACCACCCTAAGCAAGTCTTCTTTAGAGCTCACTCCCCTGAGACAAAAATCCATCCGACTCTCTTTTTCCTTCGGTGTGTGATTCCCAGGAAATGATGGCAGAGGCTCGCCTGTGTTTTCTGGTGAGACAGACTGCACCTATTATTTTGACTGGCAGACCGCATATGCCTGTGTCCAGGAGCCAGAAGAACTGCTGTGTAGAGTCACCGATGGGAAGAAGCACTATGACCTGTCTCCCTTAACACGCTTTCCTGGTATAATGATTTTCCTCTATCATTTCTGTTCTTAGGAAGAAATTCCAAAGCTGATGTAGTATTAAAAGATGAGTTGTGTTAATCTGAGTTGAAGATTAGCAGAAATATGAATGTGAACGCCAAAGATCTGACATCCAGTTTGGGATTGGAATTGAAAGCGAGCTTACGACATTGTTGGTGACGGTTTCTGTTCCCCGCAGAGTCCGATTCTGCTCAGAACTGGGAGGCTGTGGATGCCCATTCGCCCAAGTCAGACAGAATGCGCTTCTATGTCAATGTGTGTCACAAAGTCCTCCAGCAAGGGGCTACCATCACATGTCCGGATGACGCTGCGATATGTGGCGTGGGTAAGTGTTGGACAACATCTGGGTCTGTGTTCGTGAAGGGCCTTCGGCTTGGAGTACTGAGCACTGCCTTGGGGCACTGGTCCTGGAACTTCTCTGACGTGTTTTGAATGTACTGGACCTGGTTTTGCTCTGTGCTGTTGCAGAATACGGTCACATCTGAGGCAAACATGGCTCACCGTTTGTCGCTGGCGTGTCTTTTAATACGTTCATTCCGATTTGTTTAGGAACGAAAAAAACCATTAGTTTGGGCAAATACCTCGCGTCCCCTGGTAAACAAACACACAGCAATGACATTCGACTGGTGTACACAGAGGGAGATGAATGCAAGAAGAACATGAAGATCAAGACCATCATCATTCTGAAGTGCAAGCCAGGTTAGTGTTCGAAACGCTACGCTCGTTAGCCACTGAGTTCAACAGCAGCGTGCCTAAAAGTGGAGCTACTTGTCTGCCTGTCCCGACGTCGAGTTTCTCCTCTGCCATCCAGGGGACATAGAGAGTGCCCCTATCATGCGGAGTGTGTCCAGCGACGGCTGTGTGTATGACTTTGAGTGGTACACAGCTGCAGCCTGCGTCTTGTCCAGGACCCAGGGGGACAACTGCAAGGTGGAAGACCCCCAAGCCGGTAGGTCACCCAGACGCCTCCCTGAAATGACCCTACTCTCCGCCTGCCTCGGACAGTCTAGTTGTTTGTTATGGAGGCGGCGGGAAGAAGTAGGGTAGTGTAGATTATGGAGCTGCTCTATGGCTGTCGGACTCAACCGGACTGTTTCTCCGCAGAGTTTTCCTTTGACCTGTCCCCCCTGTCTAAACCGGATGGAGGCTACTACAACATGTCTAATGAAGGTTATAACTACTTAATCAACGTCTGTGGCGCTGTCACTGCTGTCAAGTGCCCGGCAAAAGCTGGGGCCTGTCAGGTGGATCAAAGGTACGTATCAAGCCTTTATATTCCATTCTAACCCCTACGATCGTACCAGAGGATGTGCCCGCCAATTTGCCCGACTAGGAACCATAGCGTCAACTTGTATCTGGGCCTTGTGTCTGAGTGGACTGACAGTATGTCTTCTGTTCTCCCGCCTGGGCTGTGTGGGTGTGTACAACAGCTCGACCTCATGGAGCCTGGGGGACTTTAGCACTCAGCTGTCCTACTACGACGGGATGATCAAGCTGTCCTACGTTAACGGCTCCCAGTACAACAACAAGCTGCACACCCTCCGCTCCACCATGATCTCGTTCCTCTGCGACCGCCAGGCCGGCGCCGGCAAGCCCGAGTTTCAGGTACGGACTCCGTCCCGGTAACCACCGACATCTACTCCGGTCTTTCTCGGAAAGGTTGACTGTTATTCGTTGGTCCTCACAGGTGGAAGACCGGTTCACCTATAACTTCAGGTGGTATACGTCCTACGCCTGTCCTGAGAGGCCCCATGAGTGTGTGGTGACAGACCCCATCACACTGGACCAGTATGACCTCTCCAGGTGAGACCCATGTTCCAAAGGACATGCTGTTACTTTCGACCGGGCCTTCTTCTGGTCCACGGCTCCTCGTTTAGCTCCGGTCAGGTCCTTTAGTCGGGTCCTTTAGTCGGGAAGAACAGTTTTACTGTCCCGTGGAGGAAAATGGGATTTAGGTAAATGCTGTGTTTGAGGTTTGTCTCTCTGTCTCCTCCTCTCCCATAGTCTGTCCCGGTCAGGGGGACAGAAGAACTGGGAAGTAATAGACCAGGCTAACCCCAACGACCGGAGGAAGTACTACATCAATGTGTGCCGTCCTCTGAACCCCGTGCTTGGTTGTGAACGCCAGGCCTCCGTTTGCCAGATGAAATACCAGATTCAGCAGGTCTGTGCCTGAGCTCCAGAATTTGGACGTTGACTGGTCCAAATTGGACACTATATCAGAACATGCAGTCCAGTTATCCAATACCCTCAACTTGCTCGCCCTGCGTAATAGCATATTTTGATATTTCTTACAGTCGTGCGTGTTGTTTTTGTACAACGAGTGAGTCCTAGCCTTCTTTCCGTGTGTTGCATCAGGGCGGTCCGTCTGAGACGGTGTCAGTCAGCAACATGGGGCGGGCTAAGAGAGGCCCAGTGATCAAGGGACGGGACCACCTGCTGCTGGAATTCACAGACGGCTCCGTTTGCAGCTCGGACGGACTGACGCTGACATACAGCGTACGGATCCACCTGGTTTGCTCCAGAGGCTCCCTGGTGAGTGGGATCCAGGGTTAACAGGGCACCGCGTTTAAAAGAGATCTACTGTGGTTTCTGTGAAGATTTGCCTCCTCGGTCGTGAAAGTGGGATCAGCCTTTGTGTATCTGCATCCACAGTCGTCCGATCCTCGCTTCCTCAGTTATGGGAACTGTTCTGCAAACTTCATGTGGGACACTGCAGCAGCTTGTGCCATCTTTACTACTGATGACAAGAACAAGGTGATCTGTTATGTTACACCTCAGTTTGAAACCGCTTTATTTTTATATTCCCTTGAAGTCTTAAGAACCTTTGCTTGTTTAGTTCTCACCTGGGATTTTATTTTTTCTGTTGTCTATTCTAGACCTGCTCTGTGAGGGATCCCAACACTGGCTTCCTGTTCAATCTGCTCCCCCTGGCTTCAAAGACTGGCTACAGGGCAGAGGGAAATGGCAAAACCTTTCTGGTAAACTCACAGTTTTGTGTTGAAACAAGTTGAAAACAATGGACCCATCCCAAATGGATTTCATGTTAGGTACAGTCGTCGATAAATACATTTTCGTCGCCCATGCTGAAATGAATCCAAACGTCAACATTTGACACAAACCCGCTGGGTCTTTGATTGGACCTGGGAATTTCGGGTCTGTTGATTAGGACCTCTACCTCACAGAGCGCCAAGCATAACCTAAACGGCACACTTAAAGAATCAGAATTATGTGTTAGTATAGTAGTGTTGTTGACTGGATGCTGAGCCCAATCATTTAAGTGTCACCCCTCCAGGTGAATATCTGTGCTGAGGTGGCAGATTGTGGGACGGCCACGGGAAAGCCTGTGGCTGGATGTGAGCTGGATGCGGGCCAAGTGCTTGGCCCTGTGGAAGTGGCGCAATCACTGAAATACTCCACTAATGGCCTACTCACACTTGTATACAAAGGAGATCTAGACAAGAATACAGGTACAGTCAAATGTGGCCGAGCTACTTCATGGACAGAACAGATTTTTTAAGACTGATTTCTTTCATCCTAAACGTACATATTTACATACTCAGTCTTTCTTCGAGCACTGGGCCTGATGGCTAACCTCTCGTCAAACCCCCCCCCCCCAGGCATGAGGGACACCTACACCATTAGTTTTGTGTGTGATCAGACCGCCCACAATGGCACTCTGAAACTGGTCCGTGAGGAGCTCAGCACGTCCAAACACGTCACCCATGACGTCTTCTTTGAGTTCAGCACGACGCTGGCATGCCCGCCTGCCCCTGTGGACTGTCGAATCACAGGTAGGAGCGACGCTGCCCGTGTCGTCACAGCAGTGCATTCTGAATGGCTCTAACGTGGCGTCAAGCGCTGTATTCACCTCATCCTATTGGTCTCGTCATTCTTTAACGGACATTGCGTTAACGGGGAGTTCTTGCTCTTCTGTTATAGATTCCCATGGTAACCAGTACGACCTAAGTCGTCTTAGAAGGGACAGTGAGGACAGTCCCTGGGAGGCCATTGACCCATCTAAGTCTGCTAAGAAACGCACCTTCTACCTGAATGTGTGTGAACGTCTGCCTCCTGTCAAGGAATGCCCCGGTGAGTCGCATTAACCTCTGTTCAGCTGTCAGGGTCGTTCCATATCGGTGTCCGTTAGCTAAGAGCGTGTAGCACCACGGCTGTGGGTTCAAATTCCACAGGGGGTCAGTAGGAGAAACCGCTGTGCGTGTCTTTGGATAAGAGAAGCCTGCAGAAAGACTAGACGTTGCTCCTCTTCTGCAGGTGGTCTACTGGGTGCGTGTGGCATCATAGACGGGAAAGGCGTGAACCTGGGCTACGTTCAGTCCTCCCCTCAGGTTGCCTCCGACGGATCCATCAGCATCGTCTACATCAACGGGGACAAAGGCCCGAACTGTGACAACGGCCAGTCCACGCGCATCCTCTTCCAGTGTGATGACAACAGCGTAAGTAGCACGCGTGGCTGTGGTCTTCTTTTATGGAGAAAATAAATATCCATACTGATTCTCATTGAAAATGTCATACTCTTCACATCTTCTTAACATTATTTCATTGTGTTAGCCATCACATGCAAAGTGATCCATTCAATTATCAAAATATGTCAGACATGCATGTATATTCCATAAATCTCTATGACGTGGAATGTTTGTGTTGTTGGCTAAATTACCTGCCAGATGGCCATAGTATGATAGGAATTGTGGGGCTTGAGACAGAAAGGCTGTCAGCCCGATAACAATTCTCCATTACCAGCTTCTGCCCTTGTGCTTGAATGAAGCAATTACAATAAAATAACAAAGAAGGTTTTTATTGCATTAAAACAAGAACATGTGTATCTCTAAATGTATATTGTTGCCGGCTAGCAGAGCCATTCAGCTTTATTGACTGTACAATGCAGAGGCTGTTTAGTGGCATAGTTCAATGTCAGATGTGAAATGCAACATGAAGTCAGGGACACCTCAGCGACAGCCAGAACTTTTCAAGTCGCTCATGTGAGGATTATCCTGATATACAGTTATCCCGATCATGGACTATCTTCCCAATGTCATGATCCTGAATACTTTCTATTGCGATTAGTACTGACGTTGTCTATCGTCCCGCCCCTACTGTACACACATCCTTTTTCTGTGTACTACGGCATTGTACTGTATTGACTTTTCCCAGTAAACTTTTGCCTACTCTGCTTTCTGTATCTAAAAAGCTCAGTGTAATAAAATGGACTTTCTTTTATGGTACAGCAAGCATTCAGTGTCAAGTAGAACAAAACGTTTTGCATATAACATTTCCGTGGTTGAAACAGTCTAAACGTGTTGACTAATGCGGCTCACGCAATGACAATAAAAGGTTTTATTTTGGCACTCGCCACTTTGACACAAAAACTAGGTTTTGAAACGTGAATGTTACTATTCTGCAGACATGCAACAGAGCTGTGATGTCCCATGAATCAGTTGTGACGATTTCACTTACAGTGTAGTGAATGTTAATACTGAAGAAAAAAAAAAGAAAAAAAACTGTAAAACCCATACCCATTTTTTGTTTTGATTCCTTTACTGACAGGGTTCTCCCGTATTTGACCGTCAAGACGGCTGTGAATTTGTGTTCATCTGGAGAACCTCAGAGGCTTGTCCTCTCACCAATACTCAGGGTAGGTTTGGAAGGAGGTGCTGTGTTGCTGTGGCAGGCTTCCCTCTGCCAGTGTCTTCAGACTGCTGAATGTAGAACTATCCGTGCCTCTTGCAGGGGATGATTGTAAAGTCCAGCACCCCAGAAATGGCTACGTGTTCGACATGAGCTCTCTGTCTGCGAGGGACTATATGGTGCAGAGTGGCCATTACCAGTACTACGTCTCTGTTTGCCGGGGGCTTCAGGCTGGTTTATGCACTCATGAAAACTCTGCAAAGGACAAGGTGTCAGCATGTCAGGTAGAAGGAGACACCCATCGAAACGCTGGTATGTAAACATGTATAAAATACCTGGGCTTCCTCTTTAAAGAGCTTTGATTTTGGTGTGTTTAGTAGCAAAACCCCTGAAAAACATGTTTTTGAAATGTGTTACAGGAATGGCCTCAAAGACTCTGAGCTATGTTGGAGACAAACTGGTACTTAACTACACTGGCGGGGATATCTGCCACAAAATCTATAAGCGGTCCACACAGATCAACTTCTTCTGTGATCCCCAAAGGAATCTTGTGAGTATAAGTTAAGCAAATATAGCATAACTTCTCTGCTCATGTCATAATGTGTTTGACTCAAGTAGTTACTGGGGCTGTATTTGGTTGTCATTTCCTCCAGGGGGAGCCAGAATTCATCAAAGAGACTGCCGAGTGCACATACCTCTTTACCTGGCATACAGCTCTGGCCTGCGTCCCTGTCAAAACTACAAGCTGCTCATGCCAGTACGAAAAGTCTATTATATTCTGTCCTCTTCCCATCACAACATCCTTTTCTTCCCAGACAACGGCTGGTTTCTTTGTCGGTTATCTCTGTGTGAATGTTCTGAATTCTTTCACTCACAGAGATAACAATGGCACCTTCTACGACCTTTCGTCTCTGTCCCTGGCCTCCAGAAACTGGGTGGCGGAGTCTGACACAGGACAGCAGGAGCGCTACTACATTAATGTCTGCAAATCTCTAGTGCCACAGAAAGGTGTGTGTGTCTGTCCCTAATATCGGCATTATTGAAATGAACAACACCGGGGCTTCTTTTATTTTCATTTGCGTTAACGAATAAAAAAAATCGACTTAGTTTACAGTGTAAATCTGAACACTGCGCGATGGCACTCATGAAAGCACCGGGCCCCCTTCATCAGCTCCTCTCCTTGTGTTGTAGGCTCCTGGAAGTGTCCGTCCAACGCGGCATCCTGTCTGAAGACCGGGGAGGACTATGTGAGTCTGGGAGAGGCTGCGTCTGCCCTACAGTGGGACAATAACGTCCTGCTACTGAAGTACACAGACGGGGACGTGTGTCCCAGTGGACAGAGAAAGAGCACCATCATACGCCTTAAATGTGACCCAGACAAAGTGGTATGGAATCGCATAGGCATCTCTCTCTCACACACACACACACACGGGTAACAAAGCATGGGTAGACTGACGGTGTCCCCCCCCCGTCCCAGGACTCCAAGCCCACCCTGATCACGTCCATAGAGGACTGTGTCTACACCTTCATGTGGTTCACTGCAGCAGCTTGCCCCCTCAACAGCAGCCAGCAAGGAGACTGCAGAGTCTCCAATCCAGTCACAGGTGAGACCCTGTCCTCTCTGTGTCCCTCTGTGTCCCTCTATAATCAGCCTTGGAATTTGGCTGCAAGTTTTGCCTGCAGATGACAAAGAATGTAATGTTCCTTCACAACTTTAATATCATGTTGATTTGGTGGGGGGGATTGTACCATTAATTGTAATAGTTTCTTGGGCATTGCATGGCGATGCAAATATTTCCTATAGTCTGCGTACTAACCGTGCTGTCTACCATGGGTAATGTGCTGCTGAACAGCAGTGTTTGCTAGCCAATGCAGCTCTACCAGTGGTTTCTACATGTGTCTGTACCTTTTGAACCCAGGCCACCTCTTTGACCTGAACGGCCTGAGCCAGAAGGGAGGCTACACTGTTTACGACAACCAGAACAAGATGTTCCGCCTCAACGTGTGTGGGGACGTGAGCGATGCTGGCTGCGAGCCAAACACAGGTACCACCCACTTCTGTCTCATGAGCTCTGTCTCTCTCTAACACTGGTCAAAACCAGATCCCCTCAGGAAATCAGTCAACCAGCTAGGCCGTTTGCGAGTTTGCCAGTCAGCGACCCTCAATCTCACTAAGCCGTGGGCTGTTTAAAAATTGTTATTTATAGATGATTAATCTGTCCATATTATGTAATATGTCTGCATTAGACTTGGGACTGTTATACATCAGGTGGTCCAGTAGTTTATACTTCCTGGGAAAGAAATGTAATGACATTGAGTTTCACGTGCGTTCATATTCCTTATAAGAATTGTTGAAATAAAAATAAGAACTTGAGAGTCCCAGTCCATTCAGTTTCTTATGGTCACTTTTCGTGTGTGTGTGTGTGTGTGCTTGCGTGTGTGTGTGTGTGTGTGCTTGCGTGTGTGTGTGTGTGTGTGTGTGCTTGCAGGTGTGTGTATCAAGGATACTAAGACAGCTCTGAGTGGTGGGAAGGCTAGCAGGAAGCTGTCATACCTGGACCAGGTGGTGGAATTGACTTATGAGGACGGTGCAATGTGTTCAGCTAACCCCGCCCTCAAGCACAAAAGCATTATCAGTTTTGTCTGCCGGGCCCATGGAGAGCCCCGTTTAGGGCCTGTTCTGGTGGACTCGGACAAGAACACCTGCACTCATTTCTTCTCCTGGCATACACCCTTGCTCTGTGAACAGCAGGTAATTCCCCTAGCTTTTCTTCAATAATTGTCCTGCTTTCTAACTGAAGAGAAATTTTTTTTGTAAATTCATCACATTCCTGCTGAATAATGCATCTTCAAGAATGACCCATTTAGAAACCTCAACAGCTGACATCCTGCAGTGTAGTACATATCTGAATCAGCTGCTGTGAACGTTCTGGTGGAGGTTTTTGACCCCTTTAAAGAGATTTGTGATTCAGACTGAGGGAAAGCAATGACAGCCTGATCGTCTTCCTCAGTGTTTGGCTGAGCATCCCAGGACCTTTCTGATGCATTTAAAACCTGTATTTGTCATAGCCTCAGATTAAAATGTTAACATTTGTTGATTACTTTATTATTTTCAAATTAAATCTCTTTTTCTGCTTAGCTGTGGTTCATTATCAGTGTACAAATGATTATAATTTCAGTTTTAGCATCCTGACCATCTGTTCGGTCAAAGGATAAAAAACAACCCAAGGCTGAATCTTGTTATCATTTTACGGTTTTATCGTAGTCCCAAAAGCAGACATGTACAACAGGCTTCTAGAATACTGGACCTTTGTACCAGAGCTGTGTTGAAATTTGGAGAGGTGCTTGTTTGCGCTGTTTGTCCTCCTCAGACAGCTATGTCACAATGAGATGGTCTATCGCGTGTCTTTGAACTATGACTCCAATGGGGAAATGGATGTGTCAACAAGCAATGCTTCCTGTTTTTTGTATGTTGTCTTTGCTTGGCCCTGTCCTCCCTCTGACTTTCACAATGTGTAATGTGTAGGTGAAGTGCTCGGTCCTCAATGGTTCCACCCTGATTGACTTGACCCCTCTCATCCATCTGACGGGCTACTACGTTGCCACCGACGATGACCTGGTGGACAAGGACCAGTCCCCTGATTTCTACATCAACATCTGCCAGCCCCTCAACCCTATTCCTGGGGTCACCTGTCCACCTGGGGCCGCAGTTTGCATGGACCCCGACCAGGGGCCCCCTGTTGTGAGTCCCTCGCAGAGACACACAATAATAGGGCTTAGAAACCAGTATTCTGGGGGATTTCTCTCACTGCCTCTCTCTCCTGCCAACAGGACATTGGTCGAATTACCTCCGACCCGAAGTTCAACGATGTCACCAATGAGGTGTCGATCACATTCAACAGCACCACTGCCTGTCTCTCTGACTCCACCCAGAACTATACCTCCGTCATCCTGTTCACCTGCCAGCAGGGAGTGGAGTTGGTCAGTTCTGTCTCCTCTGCTTTACTGACGGTTCTTGTGTTGAGAGGAAATAGCAGTTCCTTCGGAAAGGGAACGATTGCCTTGTATTAAAGTTTCTCTTTCTGCAGGGCTCGCCCCAGATGATCCGGAAACAGAACTGTGTGTATGTGTTTGAATGGGCCACTCCTTTGGTCTGTCCTGACACCACTCAAACCAGTGGCTGCACCCTGACTGACTCGCAGCTCCAGTTCACCTTTGACCTCTCGCCCCTCTCTCAGGAGACCCAGGTGGATTGACCTGTTCTGTTATAGCTACTTTATTCATGAGAAACCGCCTTGTTTATCCTGGTGTTTCTCATCTGATGGCCGTTGTCAATCTCTTCCAGTTGTCGGTTGGCTCGGAGACCTATAAGATCAGGGTGTGTGGTTCGGTGGCTGACCCCAGCTGTAAGAACAGTGCCGTGTGTCTGAAGTCGCCGGGTGGATCTGCGTTCTCCTATGGCATCAGCCAGGCCATGACTATGGACTACAAACACGAGGAGCAGGCCGTCATAATGAAGTACGGCGGAGGTGACCTCTGCCCTCCAGGTCAGGCTATTCTCTGTTCCTCAACTCTGACTGCTCCATGTAGGGTGTGGCTGTACACCAGGTGATATGCTGTCATTTCATACACAGTCTGTCCTGCCTTCTCCTGGTGTTCAAGCAAGCAAGCAAGTTAATTTACAGAGCACAATTCATACATAGAAGCAATTCAATGTGCTTTACAGTGTAAAAAAAAATATATGCGATGGAATTGAGACAATTTTATCTGCCTGCTGTGCTCTTTTCCGAATCCAAAGTGAAGCTCATTTGAGACAAAGTCCTGTTCTGGTTTGGGTGCTGAACGTGGTTTCTGTTTCAGTGACCGAGAAGGGTGAGTTGTGCGTGTTTCCTTTCAACCTCCTGAATACGTCCTACTCAACCTGCACTCCTGAAACCAACACAGGGAAACTCTGGTGTTCCATAACCAGCGATTTTAAAAAGGACAAGAGATGGGGATACTGTGCTCATGGTAACTGTTATTGTTGTGCTCTGAACCAGTTTGGATTGAGTATTTCTGAGGTCCTGGGCTGTTCTAAATTAGCTGTGTGTTGTCTCCCTGTCAGTTGAAGGGAAGAGGCAGTCGTCCATCCTTTTTACCTGTGACCCGTCTGCTGGCCTCGGCGCCCCACGACTTCTCAGTGAAACACTCGGCTGCGCTGCCACCTTCCAGTGGAAAACCAACGTTGTGTGCCCACCCATGAAGATGGAGTGTAAACTAGTGAACCATCACCAGACCTTTGACCTGCGCACACTCTCCTCTCTCACAGAGCCCTGGAAGTTCAGCGACCACAAAGCGGCGTAAGTTTGCCATCTCTGTGTTCCAGGAAGAGGATGGAGCCGTCACTGTCGTGGCCAGGTTTCATGAGGGATATCGTTAACTGTGGTGTGGCTCTCACGTCTCTCCAGGTACTACATCAACCTGTGCCAAGGCATCCACGGGGGGCTGCCAGGTTGTCCGCAGGGAGCCACAGTTTGCCGGAAGACCAGTGAGGGGAAGACCGAGACCCTGGGACGTGTCTACACCCAGAAGATGTCTGTCTTAGGTGGGGTTCACCCAGCTGACTTACGAACACGAGTGGAGTTTATTTGAGCAGAGCTAGACTGCGCTGAATTCATTGAAACCGTTATCTTAGGTTTGTTTGTTTGCTTATGAACCCAGTAAAGATGAGCCGTGAGAGATTTCTTTAACCGTCCCTCCCTCTCTCAGACAAGAAGGTCAAAGTGACCTACTCTATGGGAGACACTGTGTGTGGGAACAACATCCGGGCCAAGACTGTGATCCAGCTGAGCTGTGGTCCTAACATAGGCCACCCCAAGCTGCTAAGGTGAGCAGGCGATGAGCAGCTAGCTTGAGCTTCCTCTCTGCTATAGAATGCCCCAAACCTGTTTGACATATAGCCCCAAACCTGTTTGACATATAGCCCCAAACCTGTTTGACATATAGCCCCAAACCTGTTTGACATATAGCCCCAAACCTGTTTGACATATAGCCCCAAACCTGTTTGACATATAGCCCCAAACCTGTTTGACATATAGCCCCAAACCTGTTTGACATATAGCCAACTCTTTAAGTTTTGAGCTATGCTGAGCACAGTCATCTGAAACCAAACTACCTCTTACAAGGAAAACCCAAATATTTAATAACATAATAATAGGTATAGAAACAGAAGTAAATGAATAAGGAACTTCAGCCTCCTTCCTAGTAGACGTTAAACATTTCCGTTTCATGTGTTGATCTTTGACTTGTGGCGTCGTCTCTCTGTCCTTAGTGTGAATCAGACCACGTGTGAGTTTGTGGTGGGCTGGGAGACGCGAGCCGCCTGCGCTGTTCAACAGCGTGAGGTGGTGATGATTAACGGCACCATCAAACTCCCCGAAACAGGAACCTACTTCAGCCTGGGAGCCCTCTACAACAGGTCACTCACCTCCCCACAGTCACAGTCACACCAATCCACTTTTGTACCACACCAGATCCCAGACAACAGCTCGGGATGCCTTTCATCATCATCATCATCTTCAGCCCACATATGGACTGTAAACCTTTTGTGCTGTAGATCCAGAACTGTTAGTGTCCGAATATCTTCGCATAGGTCCTCTTCAGAAGGCCTCCTTACATCCAGAGTTAAACTATTTGTTACTTGTCTGAGGGGTATGCAGTGGTCCTTGACCATCTAGTCAGGTTACTGTACTCAACTCGGTGTTCAACTGAGGTCTACCACTACCATGAAAGGGACTTATCTTTTACCCAGATATTCAGCTCTAGAAAAAATGAAGAGACCGCTGCAACTTTGTCTTTCCTTTCCAAAACAGTTGAAAAGGAACGTTTTGAGTAAGGAACAGAAGCGTTCAATTTGCAGTGGTCTCTTAATTTTAGCCCTTCTGTTCCTCACTCAAAACATGGCAACAAAGTCAGAGCGAGTTAACTCAAGGCTAGTTCGGTTATCCATTCCGTTCTCTCGGAACCGCAAGCTGAGGAGCGATTAGGTCAGATTTCCCTCCGTCTTTCAGATGTTGTGTCAAGGTTGGCATTTCCCTAGCCACATGCTCAATTAATCTAAAATGAGATCCACACTGAAAATTCACTGCCTCTGCTAAAAGTCTCTTTTCACCTGTAGGCTCCATCAAGCCTCTGGGGACATCCGTTCCAATGGGGACAAGTACATCTATGACATCCAGCTGTCAGGCATCACCAACAGCTCTTTCTCCAAGTGTGTGGGGGCCAACATCTGCCAGGTGAAGATCAATGGAGACTACAAACGGAAGATCGGATCCTCTCGTACTGCCAAGTACTACATCAAAGGTAAGACTGGCCAGCCAGACACGGGCTGACTTGGAGACCTGAGGGTTACCCAGTGGGTGGGTCATGTGTTCTTGTTGAAGTCTTTACTGACCACAGTGCCACGATTGTGAGATTGATTGTAGCTAGGGCCTAAATGAAATATTATACAACTGCTAAATGCCATTTTCGTTGTCGAAACGTTATGATAGGTTAATCTGACCAGCTTACTCCAGAGTACGGGAGTCAATGAATAACAGTCATCCATTTATCTACTTTTCAGTCATTCTCCCTCTTTTTGTACACTATTCTAATTTCTCTCTTCTTTTTTCTCTTTTTGTCTCTCTGTTTTTGTCTCCCTTCAGGTGGTAACCTTGATGTACTGGTGTCATCGGATTCTCAGTGTGGACGTGATAAGTCGAAAACTGTATCCTCAGTCATCTTGTTCCAATGTAACCCGTCGGCTGGAGAGGGCATCCCAGAGTTCCTACTGGAGACTGACGGGTGCCAGTACCTCTTCAACTGGCACACATCCACCATCTGTAACCTGACGTGAGTCTCTAAACGCGTTTCTCCTCAGACCCCAACCTGTGCCCCCAGTTCCAATTACTAATAAAGCTATTCACAGGACTGAATCTGGGAAAGTTGTTTGTTAATGAAGGACTCGTTCCTGTGTGTCTTCCAGATCTGTGGACAAGCAGACTGACAGAGGGGAGGATCCTATTGGCTTGTCTGGGAAGAGCCAGGCTGTGGGGGCAGTCCTCAGTGTGCTATTGGTTGTGCTGACCATCTGTCTGCTGGTCCTGCTGCTGCACAAACGAGAAAGAAGGTAAAAGGGAAGCGTTTATTCCCCTTCACATTCGCACTGCTGTCTAGACGTTTCGCAATGTCATGTGGAAATGAGTGTAACACTAATGCTTTGCCTAAATCTGTTTTCTCTTTCCAGGGAGCTGCTCATGCAGAAAGTGACTGGTTGTTGTAAGAAAGGGAATCCTGTCTCTTATAAATACTCCAAGGTATTTACGCCATACTGTCATAGTCTACACAAAGCAACAGACAGTTGGGATACATGTCTACACATTCAAACCAACATAGTCTTTACTGATATGAGTCTACACATTGCTTCCAGTCTTCCCAATTTTGCCCCATAGAATAACTTAAAATGTATAAAAGCGATTAGAAACTGCCTACTCTACTTTTTTGAAGTATAACGGAGACTTCTAGAAAGTCATCCAAATTACGAAGAAATGCCGAATCAGTCTGTATTTATTGCTGATTTATTCACATAGTGTGAATAATTGAAGGAAACACCTCTGTCAACCATTGAAGCTGTAAATGGCTTTGCATAATATTCTGCCAATATTCTACCAACGGTGAACATCTCAAAGTGGAACATACTGTATATCCGTTTTAGCGGTGTTGCCGTGGTGACTGCTCCGTGCTTTTCTTCCCTCTCTGCCTGTCTGTCTGTCTCTGCAGGTGAACATGGATGATGAGGAAGGGGAGGACGAGATGGAGTGGCTGATGGAGGAGATGGATCCCCCGGCCACGTCCTCTCGTCTGGGGAAGGAGGGCCAGGAGAATGGCCACATCACCACCAAGCCGGTCAATGCAGACGCCCTGCGCTCCTTCTCCCTGGATGAGCAGGAGGACAGTGAGGACGAGGTCTTGTCCGTCCCCGGAGTACGCGTCCACGGTGGACGAAACAACCTGCGGTCTATGGGCTCCAGGATCCACTCCTCTGGGCCCCTCCGCAGCGCCCTGCTAGAGGAGGAGAGTGATGAGGACCTGGTAGGGCTCCTGGAGTACAGGGAGAAGAAGGGTAGGGCCAAGCCTCACCGTGACAACAGACCCCCCCACAGGAAACCACCACAAGAGTTTCAGGATGACAGTGATGAAGACCTGCTAAGAGTGTGAGGGTGTCGTGCCCCCCCCTCCACCTGAACTATTTTCCCTCTATCTCTTTATCTCTGATTGTCTCTTACGCTCTCACGTTCTCTGTCTTTGTCTTTGAATGTCTCCACACAAGGACGTCAAGGCAAAAAAAGCAGAAACGCCAAGAGGCTTTTTGTTTATTCTCTAAAGGGAACGTTGCGGAATGTCTGTTGGCTCTTTACCATTTTAAAGAGAAGATTTGTTTTTGTTTCACCCCGAAAGAAAGTTGATGCCTTGCTGATTGTTTTTGTACTGTCTGATTTAATTGATGTACATAGGTAATGTTATACATTATTTGTCACTTGCATCTTCCAGAGATTTGCTTATTCACATTCTTTGTTTTTTTATTTTGTGGACTGATTTGTGCTGTGAAGCTATATTGCTAACCTCATAAGGATTGGACAAAAAAAGGCCTTTGAATGGATTGTTGTGGGAATGGATGAGGGAATTCTGGGTAAATTGGGACTTGAAACTAACTCATCTGGGCTCAACGTTATGGTACATGGGATTCCTAGGGTTTATATATTTTCACCTCACCATATAATATTTATTCAACAACAGTATATCAATTCATCATGTTGTTTTGGACTTGAACACTATGGGCTCAATGCAGATGTGAGATAAGTCAATATAACCTTTGAAAAGATTGTCTGCTAAATGACTGAAATGTTAATGTTAAGTCACCTTATCTTATCTCTGAATAGAGCCCAATATTAACATCACATGCACAACTCGTTGCTGTATCAGTTAAATGCTAAAAATGAACTCTGCTTCAAAGATGTTGCCTTGTCAAAATCATTACCTAAGTTTATTTGAAAAGTTTTCGTTTTTTTACTGTAGAGCTAAAATGTTTTGTTTTTTACATTTTACTGTAGAGCTAAGACTCCTTTTTGCCAAGCTGCATGTGGTATCCCTCATTAATAGAATTAATCGTTGTAGTGCCATGAAAGATGAAATGTATTTTGAGCTTGAGATTTCGGTCTTGCTCTGCAGTATCTATCCAACGCTGACTCTTGCACAAATCATAGTGAAGTATTACTTTTTTTGGAGAATGTGGATTATTTAAAATTAGTTTAGCGTTTATTAATTAGCACACACCACAAACCCCTGTACAGAAAACAAATTTGCAAAAGCAGTTAGTCCACTCAAGTTCAGTTACGTTCTGGACAGTGTCTCATGAATGTCAGTGACATAGAACCCTAAACGCTTGACATGGCAATCTCATCTCTCAAACAAATCTGGCTACCGATTTCTTGGCCACAAGTGTTCTTTTGGACATCACGTCACACTTCCATTAGAGTAGAGTTTCTTTATAATTACCAGTGTTTTAGCACCAGTGTTCAAACAGCCAGCCATACTGTACCTGCTTCCAAAAAAGAACGGGTCACCTTTCTGGTATTTATTACGTTTTGCCAAAGCGGTCCTCTGCAGCAGCAATTGTTGTGCAAGACAAATTAATAATCTTGATGTATTTATTTCCATGTGCATCCACATCTCCAAGATCATGGTTTCAAATTGTGACAACCACACAAGCAAACACTGTAGACCGTTATTACCGCAGCGCTCAGAAGAAACAGCTGTGTGACGGCAAAGCCTTGTAAGCCAGTGTTTGAGTGAGATTCCCTTAGAAAGGCGGGCATGTTGATATGTGGAAAGAGCACTTGATGCCACTCCTCAGGATCGCCAGACTGACGTAGCCCACTGTGGAAGTCATGTGAAAGAAACGTCCCGCTCATTGCATAATGTCTAGTTCTGCTGTAAGCGCCAAAGCACGTCTGCTTGGTTCATCTGTGTGGGAATGAATCATGAGATCGAGGGTTTCCTGAGCTCTTCAGAGATTCTGGTACTATAGGGAGGTGGTTTTGTTATTGTATGTTTTGTTCTTAAATATGTTTTACTGCTGCAGTCTCTTTTGCTATTTAAAATGTTGATGTAAAAAATATTGCATTATTTGAATAAAAAAGAGACAAGATATCTGATGCGGTACATTTTCACTTTCAAGATTGTGGAGATTTGTTGCAAATCCTTAGATTAACCTCAACAGACTGATGCATTTCACTGAACAGAATATCAAATGCCTCAATGTTCTATGTGACTTAGCTATGACATTTCCCTAACCTATGAAGTTGCTGAAGTTACAACAGATATGATGTTGACCTATATTGTGGTAAGATAAATCTTTTTTCGTCCCAGTTGTAGACTCAAGGTGACAAAAACACAGTTGAGATTTACTTATTTTTCACACAACAGTCAGATATTGAACAAAATGAATGAATGGTGTAAGTGTAAGTGTTCAATTAAATGTCTTCAGGTGGGCAATGCATCTGAAAATCCCCAAAACTGGGTTATTAAATAAGGCATCAGAGACAAACCAATGAATGCAATAAAGAGGTTGCAGGACAGCAGTTTTCACTGGTTTAGTTGCGTCTGCTGCCTGCTATTTTGAACTTCCGAATAAATCATTGGTCAGTGGAAGGTTCAAGGCCAACCTCTCTGATCGACCTTTGATTGTTTAAACACTTGTTAAAATACATTCTCAGGTCCTTCTAGTCACAATTGTATTAGACACAGAACGAGAACCATGCACTCCTTCACATTTGATGACATCCTAGAGGAAGCGGGCACATTTGGGCGATCACAAAAGCGAATCTTTGCCCTGCTGTGTCTGGTGTCATTGCCTTTTGCAGGTGTCTATGTCGGCATCGTGTTCCAGGGGTTCACCCCAGAGCATTGGTGCCGGGACTCGGGGGTAAATGAGATGCGGCAGAGCTGTGGCTGGAACCTGAAGGAAACTAGAAAGATTACCATCCCTCTGGTCAACACCTCAGGAGTGTTGGTCCACAGCCGGTGTGAGCAGTACGACCTGGACTGGAACGCTACGGGTCTGACCTGTGACCACCCAGAGATTCACTTTGCTGACACCCAACAGAGGAAAGCTCCCATGACCTTGTGCAAGGAAGGCTGGGAGTATGATTACGAGGGCAGGCAGTCTTTTGTGACAGAGGTGAGAATTATGAAGTAAAATGTACATTGCCTGATGCGATTCTTCTTCTTTTGGCTCAATTACTTATTATTTAAAATCAACAATTTGGGTTGAATTGTATACTCTGCTTTATTTAGGGTTGTTCTGTATGTTTTATATTTACATTTACTAAGTTTACAGATGCTCTTAACTAGAGTTACTTACTTTAATGTTTTAGCATTTGGATCCTTAAACGGTCCAGTGGTAAAGTCACTGCCTTGCGTTTATCTGCATTGTTGGTAGACCAGGCTTTGAATCATATCGCATTATGTGCTAACGCAATGGAATGTTATTGATGGATGATTGTTTATGTAATGGAATGTTCTCGATGGATGATTTCCTATGAAATAGAATGTTCTTGATGGATGATTGCCTATGTAATGGAATTTGATTGATGGATGATTGCTTATGTAATGGAACCAGATTGACTCCTTGTCGTTGCTTGGGTGTGTGTGAGTTTACAATTTGTAGAAGACCACCGAATGCCTTCTGCCTGGCGTGTTAAGATTACAGTAATTCCATGATTTTTAACATTAAAGTGATTAAAATAAAATAGATCCAATTGAACTTGCTTTCAGTTGAGATTAATGGGTTACAGTGTCTGGTGAGGCCAGTAGGTTGCAGTGTCTGGTGAGATTAATGGGTTACAGCGTCTGGTGAGATTAATGGGTTACAGCGTCTGGTAAGATTAATGGGTTACAGCGTCTGGTAAGATTAATGGGTTACAGCGTCTGGTAAGATTAATGGGTTACAGCGTCTGGTGAGATTAATGGGTTACAGTGTCTTGTGAGACCAGTAGGTTACAGTGGCTGGTGAGACCAGTAAATTACAGTGTCTGGTGAGATTAATGGGTTACAGTGTCTGTTGAGGTCAGTGGGTTACAGTGGCTGATGAGATTAATGGGTTACAGTGTCTGGTGATATTAATGGGTTACAGTGTCTGGTGAAATTAATGGGTTACAGCGTCTGGTAAGATTAATGGGTTACAGTGTCTGGTGAGATTAATGGGTTACAGTGTCTTGTGAGACCAGTAGGTTACAGTGGCTGGTGAGACCAGTAAATTACAGTGTCTGGTGAGATTAATGGGTTACAGTGTCTGGTGAGGTCAGTGGGTTACAGTGGCTGATGAGATTAATGGGTTACAGTGTCTGGTGAGATTAATGGGTTACGGTGTCTGGTGAGATTAATGGGTTACAGTGTCTGGTGAGGCCAGTGGGTTACAGTGGATGATGAGACCAATGGGTTACAGCGTCTGGTGAGATTAATGGGTTACGGTGTCTGGTGAAATCAACGGGTTACAGTGGCTGATGAGACCAAAGGGTTACAGCGTCTGGTGAGATCAAAGGGTTACAGCGTCTGGTGAGATCAATGGGTTACGGTGTCTGGTGAGACCAATGGTTTACGGTGTCTGGTGAGACCAAAGGGTTACAGCGTCTGGTGAGACCAATGGGTTACGGTGTCTGGTGAGACCAAAGGGTTACAGCGTCTGGTGAGACCAAAGGGTTACAGCGTCTGGTGAGACCAATGGGTTACGGTGTCTGGTGAGACAAGTGGGTTGTGGTTTCTGGTGAGACTGATGGGTTATAGGGTCTGGTGAGACCATTGGGTTGCCCCCTTCCAAAAGAGCTTCATTTGGACATTATATAAATCTGTTCAAAAACAACATTTTGGTCCTGACATTTTGGTGAAAACAAATACCATCAAATAAAAACTGACAATCTATATTTCAACCTGATAGTAATCAGAGTATATAAAATCAAAGGTTAGGGGTATATAGAGTCAAACGAAGAACAGATGCTTCACTATCCTAATAATTACTGAGGAAAATGTGTGCCCCAGGCAATTAATTGACTGTTAATTTCAGAACAAATAACTGATTATGATAGCAACAATGTATTTCTAAATTTCAGTTTGACCTGGTGTGTGCTGATGCCTGGGTCATGGACATGTTCCAGGCTACAGTCAATGTGGGCTTCTTCATAGGTAGCATAGCTATTGGATACCTGGCTGACAGGTAAGGAAGGGTGTGTGGGGGGACATACAGATTAGGGGGAAAATATTCTGTCTTAATGAAAGACTTTAAAACAGAAATGTTTATGAAAATAGCCCTCGCTAATATAGAGTGAACATTAATAAAATATACTTCAAATAATGTATGTGCAAAGATTGAGAACAAATATATTTTTCTATTTATTTTAGATTTGGCAGAAAGGCAAGCTTCTTGATGTCCAATCTCTTGAATGGGATTTTTGGAATTCTTGTCGCATGGTCACCGAATTGGGTGTTGATGCTGGTGTTCCGAGCATTCTATGGCTTTGGTGTCAAGGGAGGCTGGATGGCTGGATATGTCCTGAGTATGACAATTATTGTATCTTTTTTTAGGAACTCAGTTATTGTCTTATTATTATTCATTATTTGTTCATATTATTATTCATAGTGAGAATAATATAATACAGCAGGAGCCAAAAGTTTGGTTGTGCATTATAAATGTTTCTACAATTATTATTTCAATCTGCAAAAATGCATCTCCGCTGCATGAAGAAAATTGGTAAATTTACATAAAACGTGCTTTAAATTGTACAGTTTTCTCTATGACCATGCGCAAATTAACCATAAAAAGGTTTAATATTCCTTGCAAATCAGGTAATTCCTCCCTTCTACAGTTCTATTTTCTGTGTTCTGCTGTCATGCCCTGTCTCTTTTCCCTCCTTAGTTACTGAACTGGTCGGAGTAGAACACAGGAGGACTGTAGGAGTCCTCTATCAGATGTTCTTCAGTGTGGGAATTCTCATCCTGCCCCTCATCTCCTACTTCATCACAGACTGGCGGTGGCTGCAGCTGGTAATAACTGCACCTTACCTTGTCTTCCTGTCCTACTACTGGTAAGAACTGGAACTGCCTTGTACAATGGAAATGTAATATACTTCATTCACTTTCTTAAGCTTCTTGCACTGAAGTATCCATTCATGTCCTTTCTTTCAGGTTTATTCCAGAGTCTCCAAGATGGCTTCTCTCCCAGCACAACACAAAGAAAGCTGTGGAGATAACTGAGTCAATAGCAAAAGAGAACAAGAAAACCCTTTCTAAGAACATTGAAGTGAGAAATGAATGCTTTGACTGGTCAAAACAATTTATTTCATATGTGTTTATGAAATTCTTGATAAATTCTTGATGTTGTTACACCCACCCCTTCAAAACTCGCTAAACAGCCAGCTACCCTAGTCGTTGAACTATGCCCATCCGGGTCACGGCACCAGTGAAACCAATGTCAAACATGCTTTTCATAACAGTTTGAACTGTACAAAAGAGTACAATTGGATAGGTCCATCATAAACACATTAAGCTGTTAACTCTGTTGCATGTACACAACCAAATTCTGTGGTAAATATTTTGTAGCATATTTTGACAACACCTTCAATCGTGAAGATGTAAAACCATCATGGCAATAACTGTTTTCTTGATTTTCTAGGTTTAAATAAGAAAAAGCAGACTTACGTTTTCGAGGCTTGATTGTAAATGATTGTTGGCATTTTTGAGTGTTGCATAGAAAGGATAATGTTTTTATGGTTAGAAGGGTGGATGTAATTAAAAACAAAAACAAAAAATAATCACTCAAAGACAGCCTTTCATAATATAAAGTTTAAATATAACTTCCTTCACTGTATTTTACAGACAATGAGAGACAACAATGCAAATGCCTCGACTGCTTCATTCATGGATCTAATAAGAACTCCAAAAATGAGAAAACACACCTTAATTCTTAGTTTCAACTGGTAAGATCTAATCAAAATGCAACAGTCACATATCTCAACTGAATTGTTAATACCACTGTAGACCCCTCTATTATTAACTTGTTTTTCTTCTAGGTTTACTAGTGCAGTTGTCTACCAGGGTCTTATAATGCGTCTTGGAATTCTGGGAGGAAATGTGTACATTGATTTCCTGATCTCTGGACTGGTGGAATTCCCTGCTGCCTTCCTAATCCTCTTCACCATTGATCGTATTGGACGTCGTCTTCCCTTTGCCACAGCTAACATTGTAGCAGGAGTATCCTGCATTATTACTGCTATGATACCTGAGAGTGAGTCTCCGTTTTTTTACTGACTTCTGCTTCTTTATTTTACACCCTTTTTTCCATTTCCCAATTTTGTCATGCAGAATTATTACAAGCCCAATGCAAATGTTGAAGGTCAATCTTTCCCAAATACAACACCAAGCCATTATGATTTCTCTCACACTGCTCTATCAACCAGGAAGTCATTTTGGTCAGTGTGTGTGATGGCAAACACTCATCTGATGACCTCAAGCCCAGCTTGATCCCCGGGGCAATGCTGACCAATGTGCATGGACCAAGAGGCTCCCCAGAACCAGTCAGTGCTTGATCTGAGTTGTAACTTTTTCTCTTTCTTCTCTATCTCTCACTCACAGGCATGTTCTGGTTCAAAACAGCCGTAGCCTGCATCGGCCGGTTGGGCATTACAATGACTTTCGAAATGGTGGTGTTTGTGAACACGGAATTGTACCCTACCTTTGTCAGGTCAGGGTGAACAGAAC